>JAFIRS010003056.1:0-160123 GCA_018342105.1 Gonioctena quinquepunctata | reverse complement strand
CAAACCACTCCCACAAAAAGGAAATAGGAATATTTTGTCCAACTACAGGAATATTACATTTCGCTAATGAATAATATGCAAAATATTTGAAAACTAATAAAAATGATAGAAGCATTCTTTGAAACCATAATATTTTGTCAGATAAATAGTTCGACTTTCAAAAAAAGAAAAATCAGCAGGAAATGTATAAGGCTATTGAAATATAAAACCTGCGATATGGCAAATGTTCTTAGCCCTTGCAGTAGCCTTCGACACTGTAGATCACATACTCAGCTGATGGAGACCTTACATTACACGGAATTCGAGGTCGCTTACAATTTTATTGAAATCATATCTAGAAGAACTGACAACAATATTATTGTCAAAATTGACGATTTTGTTAGCTCGGATGAAATATTAGAATTTGGAGTTCCACAGGGGACAGTCCTAGGACATACTTCATATATATATATATATATATATATATATATATATATATATATATATATATATACTTATAATATATAGTGGGAATTAACGTCTGTAATTGTTATCTATGAAACAATTTTTCGGCATTCAGACAGACGGAAATGACAACAAACTGAAAAATAAAGTAATGTGGATCAGCCAGAATCAGACCTGGACCTTTCGATTTTCTAGTCCAGACGCTCTGCCGATAATGAGCTACCAGTCCATGTTAGAATCCGACTCTAGTTATACACACCACTAAATTTCGAGTTTTGAAGTTGGTCGAAGATCCAAATAGGTTAACACCAGGAATAAACAATTTAATTCAATTAGGTTGTATACGATACTGTTTGCATACATCACGGCCTTCATCATCATCTTCGTCACCAACGCTGGAACAGATTTAAAGATGTGAATCGCAGTTCTACAACATGGACTGGTAGCTCACGGCAGAGCGTTCGACTAGAAATCAAGAAAGGTCCCAGGTTTGATTCCTGGCCGATCCACATTTTATTTTTTCAGTTTTGAGTTGTCATTTTTCCTGTCTGAATGCCGAAAAATTGTTTTCATAGATAATAATTACAGACGTTAATTCCACTATATATTATAACTTGGCTCCTAGTTATACACACCTGAGAATTTCGGAAGTTTTGAAGTTGGTCGAAGATCCAAAATGAAGTTGACACCAGGAATAAACAATTTAGTCAATTAGGTTGTATACGATACTGTTTGCATACATCACAATAACCCCATCATCATACTTCGTCATAACATGGAACTGAATTTAAAAGATGTGAATCGCGCCAGTTCTAACATGGACTGGTAGCTCACACACGTAGAGCGTTCGACTAGAAATCAGAAGGTCCCAGGTTCGATTCTGGCCGATCACATTTTTATTTTTTTCAGTTTTGAGTTGTCATTTTCCTGTCTGAATGCCGAAAAAATTGTTTTCATGAATAATAATTACGAAGACGCGTTAATTCCCACTATATATTATATTACTTGGCTCTAGTTATACCTGAGAATTTAGAGGTTTTTGATTGGTCGAAGATCCAAAATGGGATTGACATAGGAATAAACAATTTTAATTCAATTAGGTTGTATGCTGATACTGTTTTGCATACATCACAGCCTTCATCATCATCTTCGTCACCAACATGGAACTGAATTTAAAGATGTGAATCCTTAGGATTCTAACATGGACTGGTATCCTGCGGCGAGGCATTCGACTAGAAATCGAAAGGTCCCAGTTTGATTCCTGGCCGATCCACATTTGTGCCAGTTTTTGGTTATGTCTTTCCTGTCAGATGCCGAAAGGTGACCATAGATGGCAAAATTTACGAGACGTTGAATTCCCACTATATATTATATTACTTGGCTCTAGTTATACATACCACAAGGATTTCGAGTTTTGAAGTTGGTCGAGATCCAAGAATAGGATTGACTTTTCCAGGGCTTGGCATTTAATTCAATTAGGTTGTATATGATACTGTTGCATATACATCACAATAACCCCCATCATCACATCTTCGTCACCAACATGGAACTGAATTTAAAAGTGTCTTGAATCGCCAGTTCTAACATGGACTGGTAGCTCACGGCAGGAGCGTTCGACTAGAAATCAGAAGGTCCCAGGTTCGATTCTGGCCGATCCACATTTTTATTTACCCCTAGTTTTGAGTTATCATTTTCCTGTCTGAATGCCGAAAAATTGTTTTCCTTTAGATATTACAGACGTTAATTTCCACTATATATTATATTGCCGAAGCTCTGGTTATACACACTGAGAATTTCGAGTTTTTGAAGTTGGTCGAAGATCAAAATAGGACCTGGGAATAAACAATTTAATTCCATTAGGTTGTATACGATATATTTACATACATCTAATAACCCCATCATCATCTTCGTCACCAACATGGGAATGAATTTAAAGATGTGAATCGCTGTAGTTCTAACATGGACTGGTAGCTCACACGGCCAGGAAAGCGTTCGACCTTTAGAAATCGAAGGTCCAGGTTCGATTCCTGGCCGATCCACATTTTTATTTTTCAGTTTTGAGTTGTCATTTTTCCTGTCTGAATGCCGAAAAAATTGTTTTCATATATATATATATATATATATATATATATATATATATATATATATGTATATATATATATATATATATATATATATATATATATATATATATATATATATATATATATATATATATATATATATATAAATACATTATTATCTATATATACAAAAGACTGAAGGCGAAATAATACCAAGTTTTGCCGGACATTACGATGAGTATTTTATTTTATCAAACTCATGGTTGAACAAACTATAGAAACCTTCGTAAAATAGTAGATTGTTGAAAGGGAAACATTCTCAATTAGATAATGATAGAAGATTTTCTGTGAATTGAAAAATCCCATGACGAGTTTAATGTCAGAAAACACTAATTTCAAAGTGTCTCTCCAAAGAAATGATTCTAACTTTTCCATCTTTTGCAAAGTGAGATTGCTTCTTGAAAATGTATTTCCATTTCTTTCGGTCTTCCCTACAATGATGATCATTGGAAGCGTGAAATAGATTTTAGTCGACAAAATGTGAGACCTAGTCAGATGCGATGTCTCTCCTGCGTCAATGTAACGAATGATTTCTGGTGAAATTTTACTCTCTTTTTGGAAAACACATTCTTCTTTGCCCTCATTCATCTTTATGAGTTCTTAATTAAGACTGGAATAGAAAATCAAATATTAACTATCTGAATGAAATGCAAATTTTCAATTTCAAGATTTTTCTAATAACTTTTAGGTTAAGAGGGCCTTTTTCAGAATATCTATCAGATGTAGTTCAGTATCCCAGCGTGGCTTTGTAGAAGTAGTTGTTTTCATTCACAAAAATAACTTCACATTTTAATCATTAGTTTTTCAATTCACATAAAATCTTTTCTATCAATATTCAATTGAGAATGTTTCCCTTTTCAACATAGATACCCCACAAGAGGTTGTACCGTGGAAAGTTACTGAAGTTTATCTCTTTCGGTCACAGATAGTTCTCATCTGATTTTATAGAGTATTCTGTTTTATATTTTCAACAAATCGATAAAGTAGATTGGTTTACTAAAATACATTTACTTACCTAACTAGTTATAAGGAAAATAATCTACCAAAATTTAAATTACTTAGGAAATCAATAATCATAATAATTATTCAGGAGATCCAACTCAACAGCAAGATAAAATAAAATACCACAAAGGTAATACATAGATTCTCACTCAAGGTGGAATTTCCACATTAATAATATTTCAAATACATTTACGCTCCCTATTAGGTAGATTTAAATATTTGGAGTAAAATACTCAATTTACATGCTGAAATCCTTTGTATGCTCTGATAAGTCTCGATTATCATATAGGTGAGTGGCTGGTGGGGTGTCAATACATACCTGGAAAAACTTCATATAATACAAAAAATAATCTTTGAAAATAATACTACAGAAGAGAGAAACACCATCGATTAGCTATTCAGACATTAAGGAGTCATGGACCTGAGACAACAACTGTAGCTTCCTTCAAATGGTCATATTCGCGTTTAAAACAAAACCACTCAAAAACTCAATTGCTCACTCATAAATTATGCAACAAGATGACTGAGAACTAAACAAATTCAAGACAGAGGTCATAAAATTGAAATTTTTGGTAGGTCTCTATTGATTATTAGTCATCATAAAAAGTGAAGTAAAAAGAGCACACCACGCTTTCTTAAAAAACTTTTGGTTAAGCTTTTATTCTTATTATCTTTAACTTTTTTGTTCATGGCCTACAATGGCTTGTTTTATAGATTTTTTAAGCTATAATAATTTTATTTGCTAAATGTTTTAAACTTTTCAACTACGGGGAGAAAACTCATTAGGTATTCATCCACACGAGAAATGTTTACTATCTTGTTGAAGAAGTGGGTGTAGGGCGGTCGATATGGCTTTTCAATCTCAATCTCTTAGCACATAACTTTTGGTGAGAGTACTAAGACCGTAATCTTCAAAAATGTTATGCATTTCTGGATTAATTCACCAAATCTTGTGAGTTAGCTTTTCGATGATCTTGGTGAAAGAGAGGTCGTAGCTATCAAAATTATTGTATTGTCATCAGTTTTTAATACTTGTGCAAATTTCAAATAATGATCAGACGCGTCTAAGGTGGGTGAAAATTAATTTACAGGAATACAGCCTGTATACAGGTGATGTAAAAAATAAAGCGTGTAATAAACAAAGAGCAATTATTTTGACGGTCTTATTTTTTCACATACCTATACGTAGGAAAGTGGTAGGGATCGTAAAATATTCATTTTGATATACTAAATTCGTTCATAAATGCTGTTAGGAAAAACCTGCTTAATAAGTACTATCTGTAGATTTAGAGTTTAATATGCTTTGTTTCCATATAATCTTATCAAAATTAGTAATGATAGATTATTTGTGTGATTGTAGGAAACTGGCGATATGGAACCTAAATAAGTAATGAAGTCAATGTACTTACCCAAGACCTAAGCTCAGCCTTATTTAACATCAAATTAATAAAACTTTACTAACAACAAACAATGTAGAAAATATGTTAGAAAGTTATCGGCAAGATTGAAAATGAAGAGCAGACACGGAAAAAAAGATGATGAAAAATATTTACTATTTAATTAAAAAATATACGTATACTGACTTTTCTATCTTGAACTATGTAATTAAAAACATGTATCTATTTTCTTGTTGATATTCCTAATTATGGTAGCTCTGTATTGCTTCAATTTTACTCACATTGCGTACTCTCTGTTCATAACAGTTGAAAACTGATTTAGATTTCTTCGAGCAGTGTTTGGATGGCTGGAATAGAATACTTTTAGTGGTTTTCTGTATTGTGGACGGCCTCTTGGTGAACGTTTTTAGTGGTGTTTTGTAGCGGTTTCGCGCGGCATGCGGTAAATGATGCGCGTAGTACCTGTAATAGTTTACTTTAGAGATAATCGATTACAGACGCTCACTTAGTTATCAAAAACAGTGCTAATGCTTTTCTCCGTTAATTTTAACCACGTTTAAATTCATTATTTAAATTTCCGGTAGCAGTAAATGCACAGGGCAGGTTTCCCGTACACATCGATCAATTTATTAACGATTGACGATACTCATTTTTTCCATTTAACAGAAAAACCCCATCGACTCACTCAAACGATTATCAAACTAGCTGCACTTCCAAAATGGCTGCAATTCTGGCGTACCTTTCAAACGGTACGCTATTGTTGACGATGTTAATATGATCTATTCAGGTCAGAGCTTTACTGAACTACCTCGTATGTTGGACATTGTATGCCCATCCATTCTACTACACCATTCTAAGGTAGCTAATAGAGAGCTTTCTCTACTCAAATAAAGACACAAATAGCCTATACTTCCTTTTGAAGAAGAAGATGGTTCGTGAATTAAGAAAACCTCGGTGTCAGCAAAATCGCTTTTGTGGAATTTTTTAACAAGAAATATTGTCAAAAAATAACATTTTTGTTTTACAAAATATCTTACAAAAGTTTCTTTGACATGTTTTTGGGTAACCTTCACAGTCTGAAAATAAAAAATATAATCCGGGAAAATCTATACAAGTGTGGAAAGGAACGAAACTAATTAGTTCACCCCGATAAATTACTGCGTTCAACAAATTACCAATTCTATAGAAAAATGATTCGATTTGTCAGTAACTTTTCGTTCCCTGAATATACCTCTAAAAAATAGTAAAGATTCAAAAGATACTTCTCTATATAGTTTTTGATTGACGTTTCAGGACTATATCTGCCCCCGTTCTCAAAATCTTCTGAATCTCCTTTAATTGTTAGAATAATTTGGATTTTTCTTGCAGAATACTTTTCCTTTTCAACTGATGGATATCAGTGAGGATCTACCGAAGAAAAAGTTTGAGAGTGACGTATTACTCATTTTGATATATGGGGGTGTTATTTCAGATCAGTTTATTAGCATTCTTCGCATCTCACTTCCTCTCTAATTAGGTACAGCAAGTATGGTCCATTCAACAGAATTTGTTGAGAAAAGCCGTTGTTATTGGAAGAGAAGGAATACGAATACGTTTTTCAATTTTCTCTCTCTTGGTTTTCATCAAGATTTTTTTGTCTATACCCATTCAATCGTATGATCGCCATTTAGTTTGTAAGGATATGTTCTGCAATTTAGAGTCAGTTATTTGTTGTCGATTTCTGATGCCAACTCTGATGTTTCACTTTGGCGCACTTCGATAGTGCTTGACGTTTCACTATATGAAAGCTTCTATCACCACACGAACAAGGTATATTTATGTAAACACAGTTTTTGGTGCACTTTCTTCTGCACGTTTTGGTTTTGTGTTGATATAGATTTCAGTGTGTTTGTTGTTCTAAATGATGTTTCTCACATCATACCTTTATTCCAATTCGTTTGATCTTTTCTTGAATTATTTTTCAGACTGTGGAAGGTTACCCAAAACGTTGTTCCTCCACAAAAACTACATTCACATTCAATATCTTAAAAAGTTCAATAGTTGAGAATCATTTTGTTTTGAAAGTTCTATTCTAAAATTAGGACAATATAAATAATATCAGCTACTTGTTCAGACATACTCTTTAACTCTTCCACCCGCATTCCTTTGTCGCAATTGCAGTTCTCGTTTTATTTACCCGAAAACGGTTATTATGTACCAAAGTAAAGAACACGATTTGTATATGCTTACCAAAGTAGGGCACTTTTGATTCTGATAACATCATTTCTCGAAACATTGTTTTCCAAAATAATTTACGAAGCAGCATTTCTTGCAGATACCACCGTCGATGGAAACTTTTGGGGACAACAAAAATAGAAATGAAAGGTCTACTTTATAGATCCTTGGCTTTGTTGAATTTCCATTTTTACTGGATTATTAAGATAACTTTGTGACTTTGTTTTGTGTGTAATTCCAATTCTATAGCGTAATTCATTATCTTTTCACGCGTTTGCACAGCTAATGGGTTTTTTAAATTTCTGTTTTTATTCCTTTAGCGTTCATTTGTTTTACGTTCTGCATATACGAGTGGGACTTGAAGTTCGAATACTGGATGAATATTCATGAATGTGAAATTATGGCTGATGCTGCACTTCAGTTTTTATGTTTTGTTTTCAGTGGCACATTTGTATTTGCCGATAAAAAGTGAAGAAACACATCTTCGCATATTTTATTCGACGGGTGAAGGCATTCGATTTATAAATGTTCATTGATATTTGCGTTTTATATAATTTCTCAATTATTATTTATTATTATTAGCCTCTTTCGTGGTAGTTTAATATTTTCATAACAAAAAGTTATAGATTTTGTTGAAAGCTAAACGGGATATTCATAAAATCAAACAATACGTAGCTATTGGCGCTACGTTCCAGTTACGTATTGCTATATTTTGCCAGACCAGAATTAATAAAGAAACCCAAATGCGGCGGGGACATTACCAAAAGTTAGGATTGAATATATACTTTTAGCCATTGCTTAGTAACGGGCTCTAAAAATGCTTCGTTACAATTCAATACAAAAATTAATTACATAACGGTGCACTCTCTCTAGAGATAACGCGCACATACAGTAGCAGTCAGCACTATTTTCAGCGCTAAATTAAAATTATAAATAATTGATATAGAGTTTCCGGGAGTCGGAAATTCATTAATTTCCTCCTCTTTAAGAATATTTGCTTTCTACGATTTTCGCTATGCGCTTATAGTTTTTGAGTTATTCCCCAGTTATTTGTTTTGTGTATGTTCCGCGTTTTCGTTGAAAAACAAAAAGTGACTTTCTCAATTGCATCCGAAGTCAGATAGGCAATTTTTCGCAAGGAAACTCACTTCTCGACTAGACTATTAGTTCCATTCGCGGAAACATTTCGCTGGTTTACTACAGGATTCTGAGTATCTACGCTGAGCTCAGTCTATAGCACTCGCAGATTTCAATCAAACTATAAAGTTTTTAATCGAAAAATCGTGAGGATTTTTACCACGGCTTTCATTTAGTTTCATTTGATGGATTCGTTCGTTCGTTCGTTGCAGGGTGATCTTGCAGTGAATTTTTGGCCGAGCTTCTGATCGTCCGATTAACTTTAAATTTGGCAGGTAATCATAATTCGGTGACAATGCATTATGGAATTTTTGTTAGAGAAAAACAAAATGACGGCTCCACGATGGCGGACGAGATTTGTATTATGGCCCGTTCGATTCAAAATTGGAAATGTGGGGTTTTCGCGTTCGAAGATTATAAATTTTTTCGTCAAAATTCATTAATTAAAGATGGCGGACGAGTTTCGATTATGGTTTCCAAATTGGTATGCGGGGTTTTCGGGTCCGAGATTATTGAAATTTTGTCAAAATTCTAAATTTAAGATGGCGGCAAGATGGAGGACGAGTTTTGTGATTATGGTCAATTCGATTCAAAATTGGTATGGGGAGGTTTTCGGGGTCGGATATTATGAATTTTTTGTCGAAATTCATAAATTCAAGTTTTGGGGCTCAGAATGGAGGACGATTTTTGTGATTATGGTCCGATTCGATTTAAAATTGGTATGCGGCGGTTTTCGCGGTCGGAATTTTGAATTTTTGTCAAAATTTTAAATTCGGGATGGCGAAGATGGAGGACGAGTTTTCTGATTATATCCTATTAAAATTTGTATGGATTAATTGAAAATCATTTCCAACGAAACTTTGGAATCTCGCGGATGAAATATAATTCTCGTTTCTGTCTACCCGTTTATTTTTTGACACAAAAGTAAGGTTGGATCCTAATCTAAACCGGTGACGAGCGGACGTTGTTTTGCGATCTAGAGTGTGCTCCGCGATAATGAACCCTATTGCGATTCTCGACCTTACAGGCATCGCGAAAAGAAAATAGTGAGGTTAGAAATTCTGCAAGAAAAATTTAAATTGAAGACATACCGGCTAAGAATAAAATATCTAATATAATAGATAAGGACACACAAAAAAACAAAAAAAAAGAAGAAAAATATAAACAATAGAGTTCTACAAAAATCAGAAAACTCCCACAAAACGGATGGAAATCAAACAAACCAAACGGGGCAAAAACTACAGAAAACTCAGTAAAAGAAAAAGTTAAGTAATAAGAAGAAAAATGTAAAGCTCCGAGAAAGTAGGCAAGAGGAACGAGCATATAAAAAACCCGCAAATAGAACGGAAAGAACCTCCCCAAAAAATCCGGATACCCAGAAGGGGAACATTCAATAGGTACAATGAGCGACACAGAGTTGAATGAAAGGAATAATTATTTAGATATTTTTTTAATATACCACGTACATATAACGGACTAGAGAGTATAATATTTTTTTTCATATACCATGTTTATAAAACGTACTAAAAAGTATGAAATAATTATTTAAATAAAAAAATATACCACGTTTATAAAAGCGACTAAAAAGTATAAAATAATTTCTGCTAGCCCCATACAGATTCCTAACCCCACAGAGATTGTCTTGAAAATTTGTGATTGTGAATAGCTATGAAATTAGTTGTAGGATTTAAAACGAAAAACGTGGGACACATTCAATTAATAATTGAAGCATGGATAGTTGACCTAAGTAACAAACAATTTTATTGCACTGCAAATGATAAGAAGTGTTGTGTGAGTTTTATCAACGACAGCTACTTCCTACACTCTTTACTATTATCTATTGCATGCGCTCCACGTTTTCAGTTTTAAATCTTACAACTATTTTCATAGCTACAAAAAATTCACAATCACATTTTTTTTTATGGGGTTATAAATCTGTATAAGGCTAGGAGAAATTATTTTATACTTTTTAGTATGTTTTTTAAACGAGGTATATTAATTTTATTTTTATTTAAATAATATTTCGAATGAACTTCCTAGAAAAGAAAACAGACCTCTCGTTTTATAAATAGAAACTGATAACTCATTCATTATTTTAGGATTATTCAATAGGCATTCAGCACGAAGTATCGAGTTACTGAAACCGATAGCTGGAAGAGGGTGTGTGTTGGGAATATTTCGCTTCGTCGTTTCAGCAATTGGTAATTATTAAAAATAGCCTATCTGACGGGTTATTGTTCAATTTGCATTGAATTTATTCACTTAGATATTCGAATCAATAGAACAGGACGCAGTTTGAACATTTAGTGTGAATTTTCAACAAATGTATGGGAGTTTTCAAAAGTTACCGTAATATAATCATATTATCCATAAAAACTTAAGGCTTTTTTCTTTACTCCTCAATGCTTCTTAAGAAAACATCTTCCGAGTGCCTATAAGTCTGATTTCCCCATCAGGTTTTTTGTATCGTTTCTGCTTTTTCTCCAGCGAAAATACATCGTTAAGTTGGAATCTTTTTGTCAGTGATTAAAAATTGATTATAAAATCGGCGAAGTACTCCTCTATCAAAGTCGTTCAATTGGCCTTTCAGTACAGTTCTTGTCCTTTTCTTATTTGTTGTCGGAAATAATGTTGAAGCTCCTTCTTCGACTTTTTCCATTTTTTCTGTGAAATTATTTGTTCCTCAGCTAAGCTTTCTTTATCAAAAATTGCACACTACACTAAATCACTTCACACCATATGCGCGTTACGATAACTAAGTTATCATCAGTAGGTAAACTGCACTATATAATTACATATTACAAAATATACCTGGTATTTCTAATTGGGTTATTTTATACTAATTACTGTTCTTCAAATCGCTAATGGGATTTATGGGGATTAAACTAATCAAGGTGGAATACATCGGTCATTTATCCTCATCAAGTACAGTATAACCATTTTGAGTTGAATAAATTCATTTCCAACCCAAAATGTAGGGTTCGTTCAAAATCGCACATATTATAATGCTGAATTAGGAAGAAAAACGGAAAGATATAAAAATATGATTCCCCGTGTAAAGAATATAGTGGACCACATTGAGTGAAACCTGTTGGCCGCGTAAAAACCAGTTGATAACTCAACCGGCCGCTCATTGCGATAAATTACCCTTATCCACCACGGATTACTTTATCGTGTTTGAGGTTGAATCTATTAGTCGAACAGTGGTGTGGTGTATGTCTGGGCAGAGGCAGCCATGTATGGTACACAACTGCAAGAAAAAATTTGTGCAGTAGTCGAAAGTACCATCAAGCGTCTAGCTAGCTACTCTCTGAGCTTTCTCCAGTCGCCAATACTACAAGGTCCTGAACTTCATTGATTTCTTCAATAGGAAAGTTTGGTCATTTCATAAAAAGGCTAACGTTGCCTACTACATATGAGGCAACTTTTGGCTTTCTGTTACATCTCTAGCATATCCTAGCAAATCCTCATATTTTGACTTGGAATACGTTATACATTTTGCATATTTTCCTAAACTTTACTGCTTTTTGTTCTACATTACCTGCGATAATTTTTTAGTATCAGTAGCGTATTTGTTTATCGATGACGCGATTGTCAAATTCTTTACATATTAGTGTTCATTGTTCCTGAAATGAGTATTCCAAAAGACTAATTCGAAGAAAATGTGTGCTGTCACTACACAATTTCAATTAATCGACAGTTTTTTGCGTCTCCTGAAACATTTAAGGTAGTTCCGCCACGAGACAATTGAATTAGGAAATTATTTTAAGAACTTTTCGATTTGAAACGCGAAAAGAATTTTTTTTGAAGGGGGGCACTTCCCCCCCAATCGACTCCAGAAAATTTCTTCGTTATAGAAAGTCGGCGACTCAAAAAATTAATGTCCCCGAAAAGCGCAGCAAAATAATATTTTCAGACCCGTGCCCCCATTTTTTCACAATATCTGTGATATCCAGCTCTAGATCCTCCTCGTTTTTCATAAACTTCTTAATTTTAGTACTAACGGTAGAATTAATAATGTGATGTTTGCCTATGCATGGTCCATATGTTACGTGTTAATTTTATAGAGGTGTTGTTCACATGTTAAACAATACGTATGCCAAATTTTAATAATTTCCTAATTCAACTGTCTCGTGGCAGTACTACCTTAATATGAGTTTTCCGAATATACAAGGGGTTACTACCGTGACGACTTTAAATATGTCGGCAGTTCTTTCATTTCTAATTAAGTTAAACCTTACTTGTGGCACAATTCTGTCGTATCTAGTATCACAGTTGAGTATTGTTGTTCTTATACTGAAAAAAGTACTCACGTGTCTGGACTTACTGATAGGATGATGAATGAAAAAGCAAGATTGAGTCCTTTATAAATGATTAACCATAACATGCCGAAAATACCCACGTGGAAAAACCCCTATAGAGTGAGCAAAGCCACTTGCTCAAAAATCGATAAAACCTTGCCCAACATTTGTCGAATAATTGTCGTAAATTTGTCGTGAATACAAAAAATGTGTCGCGCTTTCAATTTTTTTTATAGGGGGTGGCTATGCTAACTTGATATAAAGTTAGCACTGCCACTACAGTAAATTTACGAGTAAAAGTCGAATTTCAGCAATATTGTTATTAACATCTGTAGTATAATTGTGTAAATCCATGGAACATAACAAAAATACCTACACTAAAATATATTTTAAAGAAAATATACGCTTTTTTATTTCATGGATAAATGTTAGCAACATCGCATTCATATAAGTACATCTGAATTGTGCATTTTACATGGAAAGGCGAAATATAAGGGCCTTACAATTTCGAATTCGATTTTTTTTACCACCGAAAATTTGTTTAACAATTGTCGAATGACTAAAACATAATTGTCGGGAAAATTTTAAATTTCGTGGAGCCAAAAAAAAAACATTGAAAACGATGAACTAATTGGAAATTCCTTTTTTTAAATACCCTGTCTCTCGGTTGAATATCGTTTTTATTGTTTCTTCCAGCCAAAAAGTCACTTCACTATGGGCGAGGTCACGAGAAATTATTATCACTTTAAATATGCTTCAAAATTCTAACGCCTATACAAAAGTATCCAGAAAAAAATTTTTGAGTAAAATTTCAATTACAGCAGTTCCCATTCGTTTTTGAAAATCAGCAACTTTTGATGATACTAATATTTGCGCTCTTTGTGACGTAAACGACCGAGCAGCCAATAGGCGTAATCGGGTTGATTGTGACGTTAAACGGCAATGTTGCCAAGTATCTTAAATTATAAATGTCAGAACTAGAACTAACACTATTCGAAATGTCAAGATTTGAAAATGTGGCAACGTTGCAAAATTGATTGGTCAACTGTGGGATTGGTTGATCGGGTGATTACGTCACCACATTTTGCAATGGCGCTAGAAAGAAACCATTTGAATTTTGTCGACTTTAAATAATTTTTTTAAGTTTTAGTAAATTAAAAGAAAAAATTACCAACAGAGTTTTCACAAGCTGTAAAATCCATTGAAAATATTTTGAAAATTTCTTGTTATCGCCCATTGCCCAAATGACCAAAACCTAATCGTGCTAATTTTGAATTTCCTGAAGCAAAAAAAAAAGTTGAGAACGATGATTTAATTGGGGAAATTCCCTTTTTGAAATACACCATGTTTCTCGGTTGCATATTGTTTTTTTACCGCCTAAAACTCTCTTAATAATTGTCGAATGACTAAATCATAATTGTGCAAATGTTGACGAACGTACGTCGAATATCAAAAATATTTTTATGAACATTTGTGGAATAATTGACGAAATACATTCAACATGATAAACATACAGTAAAAATACATTTTGTAGAACATCAGCATTTTCATGATATTTCAGCAATGCTCACTGTGTATCAGATGGACATTTTTCTTACAGCCAAAAACTCACCTAACAATTGTCGAATGACCAAAACATAATTGCCGTGCGAATTTTGAATTTCCTGAGTAGAAGAAAGGATTCACTGTATGCGAACAGGCTAATTGTTTTAGAATTCATTTTTCTAAGTTTGTTAATTGTATTTTTTTCGGGATTTTTGACAATAACGCCCCAAACTTGGGAACCACTGAAAAGCATTTTTAAAGAGTTTTCCAATGATGTATCACTCATGAGGGGTGCTTTTAAACTTTAGATGTGGGGGTTGATGGGGGTGGAAGGGGTGACGGGCATTTCTTGATACACACATTTTTTTATTTCCGAGATATTTCAATTGGCAACTTTTAAAATTGACACACTGTATTTTTGCAAAATTTGGAGTAGATTCGATGATGGAAGTGGGTCAAATTTCAAGTGGAGGATGTAGAATCATATACAGTGCGTTCATAAAGTGTGGGAACGCTCGATTATCTCACGAGTTAATTATTTCCGGAGGTAAATCCGAGATTGGTCGATTTTTAATTTTAGTTTTCTACTTTTTTTAACAAAAAAATAATTTCAACCCCCAATACCCCCCAAGATATGACGTCATCGATATTTTTTAAATGAAAATGTTATATTTTTATATCAAAAATTAAAATATCATATTTTTCTGAACTCAACCATACCACATACGTCATATGTAACATTTTAAGTTACATTATGCTGAGTATAAAGAAAACTGGTGCTCATATTTCTTATTTATTTGATTATTTATTTTGCAACGGAAAGTAGTCAGTACATAGTAAAAATAAACAAATAACATTCACAACAAATGCTTGAATTGAGCTCCTTGGGTTGGGGATATTGCAGGCCATTCTGAAAAACTCTAGAGCATAATGTGGACCAAATAGTAGAATCTATTTGACCAGGATGATCAATGTCTGGAAATGTTGCAGTTAAATATGAAACAGTTTGCAACATTTCTAAATACTTTTCACTTGTCACAGTACCGTCAAAAAAATGTGGTCCTACAATGGTATTCCTAGAATCCCAGCCCACACAGTTACTTTTGGAGGATATTGGGTGTGAGCTCACATCGTCCAATTGGTATTTTCTGTTGCCAGTAACGACAAATTTGCATATTCACGGTACCGTTCATACAAGAAGTTGATTCGTCGGAAAATAAGACCAAATTCAAAACCATTATTGTGATTACACACTTCTTGCATATTTTTACAAAACTTCATGCGTGTATTGAAGTCATCTTCATTAAGTTCATTTATAAGTTTTACTTCCGCATCCTTTCCAAAAACCCCATCAATCCGTTGGGGACTCTCAAAAAACCCTACGGCAATCACACCAACACTGGGAAGGAAACTATAGAACTCTTGCTCCATACACACTTCCCAGGATCCACTGTCACCGCAATCCACCCAGATATGAAATCCCTTCATTTGAGGGCAAAAAGGGCAGACTGGGAAGTGGCTAAATGAACGGTAACTAATTCAAAAGTAGTGTGGGCAATAAACTCCTTCAAGCCTTACAAGTCTCCGGGCCCAGATGGAGTATTTCCCATATTACTTCAGAGCGGAGTTGAATATCTAGCACCAGAACTGTGCAGACTGTACAGGCTGAGCCTAGCATTGGGATGGCTACCTCAAACCTGGAAAACTGTAAACGTGGTCTTTATTCCAAAACCTGGACGGGACTCATACGACCAGGCAAAGGCATCCAATAAGCCACGTCATTTTTTCTGAAAGGCTTAGAAAAACTGATAGATAGAGACATAAGGAAACCGCTCTTGTAGAACGGCCTTTACATCAAAACCAACATGCCTATCTAACAGGAAAATCATGTACAGCACTTCATCAGCTTGTTTCAAGGCTTGAAGAGTCTCTAGCAAACAAATAAATTGCACTATGCACTTTTCTAGACATCGAAGGAGCCTTCGACAACACCTCCTTTGAAAGTATGGTCTCTGCGGCCACTCGAAGAGGCATTGACGAAACCACCTGCAGGTGGATACACTCAATGCTTCACAATAGACTGGTCCAAGCCAACATGTTCGAGGAAACAGAGCAGGTTGAAATTTCCAGAGGTACCCCACAGGGGGGCATACTCTCCTCCCTTCTGTGGGACATGGTTGTAGATGAACTGCTAATTTCTCTGAATAACCAAGGGTATTACTCTCAAGGGTATGCAGATGACTTGGTCATCCTCATCAAGGGAAAGAATACTCGAACAACCTCAGAGCTAATGCAAAATGCACTGAGGACAGTAGAGGAATGGTGTAACAGAGAGAGCCTAAGGGCAAATCCGAACAAAACAACACTAATTCCCTTCACCCGGAGAAGAAACATGGGAGATCTCATACCTCCCAGACTATTCGGTGAAACATTACAAGTAGTAGAGCAGGTGAAATATCTAGGGCTGATTCTTGACAAGAAACTAACCTGGAACCCGCATCTTCAACATGTAACCAATAAAAGCAAGATAACCTTCATGATGTGCAGGAGAGCTTTTGGAAAAACCTGGGGGCTCAAACCGAAAGCCATGCACTGGCTTTACACAGGTAATAAGACCAAGATCTCTGTATCACGGGTGCAATGAATAGCACTCCAACAGCTGCAATGGAAATTATCCTAAACCTCGAACCCGTTGACTTACATGTCATTGGAGAGGCCAGGATGAGTGCATACAGACTGAAACAAACAAAAAACTGGAGAATCCGAACAACTGGATATACCAGAATCACCCATGTAATCAACATCGAAGAACTCGAAATGATTTCAGACTACATGCAAACCCCTCATTAGAAAAACCATTCGAAACACGAATTGATGGATCTGGATTGGCCCCGAGTATTGAATCACAATCAACTGCGGACATAGTCTGGTATACAGACGGTTCAAAGACAGTTGAAGGAACGGGAGCAGGAATACATGGGGTAAGGCCGAGAAGGGATTACATAATACCACTTGGCAAATGCTCCACGATATTCCAAGCTGAAACACATGCTATTATGGTATGCATTCAGAAGAATCTAGAAAGTGGTTATAGGAAAAAACACATCTACATTCTATCTGACTGTCAAAGTGCTATCAAAGCACTCAACTCTATACAGATAAAGTCCAAACTGGTCTGGGACTGCCTCCAGAACCTCATCGAGCTCGCAAAACACAACAAGGTCACCTTGATGTGGGTGCCAGGTCATAGAGGCATTGAAGGCAACGTCAAAGCGGACCAGTTTGCTAGGCAAGCATCTGAAACACTATTCACAGGGCCAGAACCTGTACATGGGATTAGCAAAAACCGATGAGGACTCTGATCGACGAGTGGATAAAAAGAAGACACCAACAATATTGGGATCAAACTGTCGGGCAAATACACAGCAAAGTCATGGTAGGGCATCCAAACCGGACCCTGACGGCTGACCTTCTGAACCTGAACAGAACGAAGGCTCGTATAATAATAGGTCTGTTGACTGGACACTGCGGCCTAAGAAAACACCTAAACACCATGGGAGTACGCAGGGAAACCATGGAGTGTAGGCTATGTGATGAAGAGGAGGAAACAGCCTCTCATATTATCTTCGACTGTGACGCCCTAAGTAGTAGGCGACACAGAACCTTTGGAGAGATCAGCCCGGAAACAGGCATGAATCCGAAGAACCTTATCAACAGGCTTCTAAACCTAATTAAAGGCACAAACCTGTTTGAATGAGGAACCACTGACGACAGAGTGATACAATAGACCCCAGCTGGTCGCAGTGTCAAGGGAAGCTAAGTGCCAACCCTGTCTCTGGCTCGTCAGCTTTCAACCAACCAACCAAGTTTAACTTTATATGGATGTAATTTGACTTTTCGACACATCTCATTGTTGCCAGATAAAGTTGTAATTGAACGATGAGGATTTTTTTCAACTCCAAGTAATTCATTTAATTGAGTGTCATCGATAACGGTAGGTCTGCCACTCTTCGACTTATTCTCAACATTGCCAATTTCTTTAAATTTGTGCAATATTTTGCTTAATGTCGATTTGCTTATTGGTTCTTGATCAGGATATTTTTTTAATTAAAAAAGTCGCATTCTTCTTTTACGATCGCCGCAACCTAAGGTCATCAAAACTTCTCTGCTGTTTTTCTGACAGTACCTATATCGTAATTTTAAATTATTTCTTTTAGGGTAATATTTTTCAGAAAGATATTGAAGACTGCTACACAACATATCAATTTAATAATGACATATGCAATGGTAACTAAGAACTTATTGTCTGGTTGCTAAGGGCTTTCAGATGTTTTCATAGGTTGAGGTTTGGAAATATTCGCTGTGTGCAAGACTAGTAATGCCCTCTAGTGACTCGATAGCTGAAGTTTTCCTGTTTTATTTCCAATACTCACTAATGTAACAATTTAAATTTTTTAACAATTTCTAAATAATCTACCACGATGTAACAATGTTGTGCTCACTGCTAGTTCCAGATGAATCGAAGTTTTTTTCTGTCAAAGAAAAAAGTAAGTGAATGATAAAAAATATGTGTATTGATACGATAGTTCACCGCATTTGGAGGTTATCCATGTCAAGTTATGATATTTTGAATATCATAAAGTAATGCTACTTCAAGTAATGTGCTTGCTCGTTGTTAGTTTATTAAGGTCGCAGGTTCATAAGCTCTTGAGAACATAAAAAAGTGAGGGAGCCAAGTAGTTTAACAAATTAAAAAAGTACCAATATAACCCTGGCTAGCCTAAACCTGGCGGGAAACCACTAAATAACAGATTCTACGCAAAACTATTTAATGAAATTCTCAAATAATATAATAATCAGAAAAAGAATGAGGTTCACAATTGTTCTTGAATATGGGATCCCACTTTTACCCTTGCAAGGATGTAAGAACGTTGAACGGTCCCTAAATAATACCAACACGTTCAACAACTCTCTAACACGTATAATTGTCCACAAAATATTGGGTATTGCTCATACAGTACAAGTAACGATGTTTACTCTTAGTATTTGAACTGCATTACATTTAACATTAGTTAAGATGTAAGGCCAATTGCTTTTGTAACCGAAACCAGTTCGTGAAAATTAAAACACAAATTAATAATCCTTTGCGAGGTACTTTGTCCTGATAGAATGCCGTGTTTGATAGACAACTTGGAAAGACATCAAAAGTATCTCTGTCCTCTGTTCATAAGGCTGATTGATCAGTTTACAACACCGTCCAGGCGTTCCCGAACTCGCAGTTTAAGTCGCTATTTGCTTTCCATCACCGGCTAACACCGTCCCACGGAACTTGGTTGATACTTTTACTATCCACTTCTAGACGATCAAATAGAAAACGGAAAACATCTCAAATATTTATCGAATGAAAACCTCACGTCCCGGAATTAGAGATTGAAATATCGTGGAATAACAGAACACTTATCTCTTTGCTGCAGTTTGTATAAAATTTACACGTTCTATTTTTGTAATCGACTACACAGCAATAGAGATAGCTCATTGTTATTATATGTATGATTGTTGTTATACTACCCAACCGTGACCGTTGCCACTACGATAATAATAATGTTTATTCATCTCAAGTGTGGTGGTACAATATATTTAAGGGATTTGTGAATAAACGGGGAGACCTCAGAAACTGAAAGTGCTTGTGATTAGTGATTACCAGGATCAAAGTATCACCGTTTCCCTCCTATGAAAAGTACTTACCTGCATATGAGACTATAGAAATAAATAATACACAAATACCTCCCACAAATTCAGCTAAATATCTCGGTATTACAATAGACTCATTTCTAAAATGGGATACCCATGTACAATCAGTTGTCAATAAACTTCGCAAACTTATCTTCAAGTTCAAACAATTGAGCTTTTTACACATGAAACATATGAAGATTTTATACTATTCGTTGGCGGAATCCATTATATAATATGGTATACTAGGTTGGGGAGGAATGAGGATAACAAAACTGAAACCCTTAGAGGTTATTCAAAAACGCATTCTCAAAATTATTTTCAAAAAATCCCAGCAATATCCTTCCGAGCTTTTATTCAGCGGAGCTCAAATAATGGACTTGAGACAACTTTATTGCAAAACCATATTATTATTTACATATAACAGACCTGTAACTACTTTAATTGTACATCGATACCAAACTAGGATGGAAACAGTTGCAAATGAAATACTACCACGAGCACATAAGTCGATTGGCCAAAGATACTTCGTTTATATTGCTCCCAGGCTGAGAAACTTGCTACCTATCTCATTTAAAACTATTAACTTCAAAACCTTATATAAAAAAAAGGTGAAAGCTTGGATTTTGTCAATGAACAGATACGTTTTCCACAACCTCATCGATCCCTGACTTCTGGTTTATTTATTTATTTATTTGTTTATTTATATTGTGCTACTTTTAATGTATCTATTCTGCACAACATATTACTATTTTTGCAATAATATTATATATTTTGCGGTTTTAAAAAATTCTTAAAAAAAACTTTTATATTGTAACCTCATACTTTTATCTACATTATATTATACCTCATTAAATTATCCTAATGTACTTATGTATTGTCATGTAATCCTTAGCACCATTTGTAATTGTTATTTATAGAGTAGGAAATTCCCTTCGACAAGCTCCTCGAGAGCTTTTTTGGGATTACCACCTTTATTTTACCTTACAACTCATTTATCCATTATTTATTTATATTGTATACACCTTTGGTAAAATAAAAATCATTATCATTACCTACTTCTGCCACCATGGGTGCTGTCATAGTTTCATCTATCCCCTCCAACCTAATGCATACAGCGAATACTCGAACTAACTACTGAGTAATTTTCAGGTACTCCTTGCAAAATAAATGATGAAATCAATATGAGCACCTGTTTCCTTTATAGTCAGTATACTATAACTTAAAATGTTACATACAGTGTGACCCATTTAAAATGGAACCACCCCTGTAGAATACGCATTTTTCAGTCTATCTCAAAAATGATTTTTTTATATATTAAGCTTTAAAAACTGTATCTTGACATACATTTTCATAACTTTAGTTTCATTTCCAAGGCACTCTATGGTTTTTTTTCTTTGTCAAAAACGGCAAAAGTTTATTAGGCAATTTTTGTTTTCAAATTTGACTACACCACTGGATTCGTAGTCGTTATAAATGAAAACCATCAAAATTTCATGAAAAAATATTTGTTAACAACGAAGTTACAACAACTTTAATTTTGGAAATAAAGTATTTGATTAAAATTTTTATTTAGATTATAGACATATTTAAAATCTGGCAACACTGCCGAAACAAAGTAGAACACCAGTGAATTTGTACAGCGAAAATCCGAAGTCAATAGCTCATTCCGTTCTACAGTTATAACTCCTGAAAGTATGGCAATGTGAGCGATTTGTGGTGTACTAAATCACAGCCTACTATTGATTTAGTACAATACCTATGCCTAATGTTCAGCTTTCCTCAAATTATTGATACCTTCTCTAAAAGCTTGTTTCAATTGAGTTTTGCAGAATTTAAAAGGAACATTTTTTGTCCTGCTTTCTGTTTTATTATTCAATAAATAATTTTGATACTTTAAAACTTGATTCGGTTCATTTCGTTTTTATCGGCTATGGAAGACTGCATAACTTGAAAATGAATTTTTAATTTTCTGTTATTTTCGAATATACTTATAACCTAAACTTAAATACATTATTTTAAGGGAATATAATTTACAAATCCAGTGGCGTAGTCAGATTTTTATTACAAAATCGCTTTCACCACAAATCGCTCACATTACAATACTTTCAGGAGTTATAACTGTAGAACGGAATGAGCTATCGACTTCGGATTTTCGCTGTACAAATTCACTGGTGTTTTACTTTGTATCGGCAGTGTTGCCATATTTTAAATATGTCTATAATCTAAATAAAAATTATAATCAAATACTTTGTTTCCAAAATTAAAATTGTTGTAACTTCGTTGTTAACCAATAAATTCCCATGGTTTTCATTTATAACGACTACGAATCCAGTGGTGTAGTCAAATTTCAAAACGAAAATTGCCTAATAAACTTTTGCCGTTTTTGACGAAGAAAAAAACCATAGAGTGCCTTGGAAATGAAACTAAAGTTATGAAAGTTCAAGAGTAGCTATTAGCTAATCTTCGCCTTTTCAGGGCAAATGCATGTACATTTGTTAAATAAAGTCGATTTATTATTATTATTATTATTATTAAAATTTGTGTCAAGATACAGTTTTTAATGCTTAATATTTAAAAAAATAATTTTTGAGAATGATTGAAACATGCGTATTATACAGGGGTGGTTCTATTTCAAATGGGTCACACTGTATGACGTATGTGGTATGGTTGAACTCAGAAAAATATGGGCATTTAAATTTTGATATAAAAATATACCCTTTACATTTAAAAAAATGATCGATGACGTCATATCTTGTAAGGTAGTGGGGGTAAAAACTTTTTTTTTTTTAAAGTAGAAAACTAAAATTAAAAATCGACCTGTCCTAGCTTTACCTCCGAAAATAATGAACTCTTGACATAATAGAGCGTTTCCACACTTTATGAACGCACTGTATAATCGAATGAGAATCACCGGGTATGAAACACTGTTTCCCTACCTGGAATAGCAGGAAGAACAGAATTAACGAGAACAAAAAGCTGTGATTTGTTGAAAATATAAACAGGATGTTCATAAAATCAGATGTGGAATCATCTGCGACTGAAAGATAAACTTTAGTCACTATCTTCCATCGTCAAGATAACCTCTTGTGGGGTATTCATGTTGAAAAGGGAAACATTCTCAATTTTCAATTGAGAATGTTTCCCTTTTCAAAAAGCTGTGCTTCACGAAATTAGTTCATTACCGGATTCGAATTGTTACCGAGAACGGGAGAGAGAGAGAGGGGGAATCGAAAGACTAATCAAGGAGGTTATCGATCTTTCCACGGGTCGGGCGCTTTTTCAAGCCGAATTCAGAACTGTTACGCGTAGTGCTGCTGCTGACAAAGAAGTTGGAGTGACGTAGGCGCGAGGTCATCGAAGATCGCTTTGAGCGTTAACGTCAGACTTGAAATTTATAAATTTCTGTTGAGAGGTTTTTTAAGAGGGGAGCTTTGAAGCTTATGGAGATCCGTTGGAGATAAATGGGTTTTCCGTGGGTGGATGGAAAGGAGGTTTTGTAGATTAAAAGGCATATATTGTACGGGCGGAATGCAGGGAAATTGCTCGTTATTTTTAAAGTTGTTTTTTTTATCTTAAGGAAGCCTATATTCAGGGGCGCGCCAAAAGCCATGCGGCCGCCTGTGGGCAAAATATAATTTTATACCCCTTACCCCTTTTTTACATGGGTGGGTACACATAAATAAAATTAAAATACATGCTAATACCTATATTTAATTTTGATAATGATACATCAGATAAGGGAGTACACCCAAAATTGAAATAATCGCCATTACTTATCTAATTTTGAAATGAAATATGTGTTGATTTATATACCGTATAATGTATAATCAAATCATTTCAAATCATCATTATCATTTGATGTTTGCAAATGAAGAAAATGAGTATTTCCGAAAGCTCAAATAAAAAAAAGTGTACTGATTTGAATCAGCATGATACCTGAGTACTCATCCCCATAACATTTAGAAGATCTTGACAAGTCTTAGACATGAGGATTAACGAAGAATGTAAAAAAAGCAAAGCAATAACAAAACTGACAAAACAATAAAAATGTTACATAACAGAAAAAAATAACGAAATAACTTATTGGAAGCACTCTTTTCTTGCCTTTTTTTCGGCAAAATTTTTAATCAACTCGTCTAAAGGAATACAATCCATAAGGTCACTTTCTATGGACATAATTGCCAAATTACTGAGTCTCTCTTGTGCCATAGTTGATCGTAAAAAAGTTTTAATAAATTTTAATTTTGAAAAAGACCTTTGTCCCGATGCTACAGATACTGGTAGCGTTAAAAAAATTCGAATTGCCACTGCAGTATTTGGAAATGTTGAAATTAAATTGTTCTCTAAAATGTGTTGATTAATTAACTGAGGATCTAACTCATTTAATTTGCTCTGGTAAGTGGCATTTTAAACAAATAATTCTTTACGTGCTTCATCTTTCAAATGAAATGAAAAATTTTCACACGAGTTTCTTAATTCTTTTTCATTCAAGCTAAACATTTGATAAATAAATTCAAAAATGTTATTAAATTGCTCCAACCCCTTGAATCTTTCATTAAGAAATGATAAGGTCGTATCTAGTATAGAGAAGAATACTTTTAATTTGTAATTCATTTTCGGGTCTGTTATTGTTCGGTTCGTCAGTACTTTCATAATCAAACTGTCTTTTCTTTTTTCTTTGACGAACTGTTTGTGAAGATAAAAAATTTGGTTCAATTTCTAATTCTTCGGCCAGCTCCCTGGCGTCTACAAGAAGTCCGCTAAATCCCTTATCATCTCTTAAGTCTAAAAAAATTTTTTATTTTGTTTAGACAGTCTAAACAAGCTTTTAGATTTATACTTTGATTCTGCATTAATTTACTTAGAGAATTGATTTTAAATAAAATATTGTACCAGATTACTACAGAGCATAAAAAATTGTAGTTTTGGATTTTTGTTGCGAGCGATCGAGCTAGGTGTGATATACTAAAATCTTTTGAAGATGCGGATGCATCCATTACTTTTAAAAGAGCATCATAAACCTCACCAATTTGATATCTCAAAGGTTTTATAGCGTCTATTCTACTGGACCAGCGTGTATCAGATAGTGGTTTTAAAATTAAATCTGTAAGGCAGTTTTCAAAATTACCATCTTTTGGTTGACGCAGAAAAAACACATATTTCTTGAACGTCAAAGAATCCAGACGCCTCAAAAAAATTTTAGCAGCATCGTTAATAACTAAATTACTGAGCGCGCCGAACAAGCAACAAAAAATGCTCGCGGGTTTATATTTAAGATTCGTGTTTTTAATCCACTGTGTATTCCACGCATGTTTCTCCATTATCATATCCTGGTCCTCCAAATCAATTGTACTTAAATTTAATTTTACTAATAAATCTGTCACATAGTTATACAAGCCAGCACCAGTAGAATCAACTATAGGGCAAAATAAAATGAAATGTTCACGTATTTCAATTTTTTCGTCAACTCGTTTAATAAAACAAACCTCAAAACTACACTTAATTGTTCCGTATGACTCACATCCGGTGTACAGTCGAGGATTATAGAGTAATATTTATGTTTTCTTACTAGATCTAAAATAGTAGTTTTTACTTTTGAGCCGATTAAATTTATCAATTCATTTTGAATTTGATTGCCTAAATAGTTTGTCATAACGGTAGCTCTGCCGCTGCTTTGATTTTTATGTGTGTGTCGAACATGTTGCTCCATTACAGAATCAAATTTGGTGAACGTTTCTATTAATGTTAAGAAGTTTCCGTTATTATTTTCACATAATTTGTTAGATCTACCACGTAAAGCTAAACATTGACGAGATAAAAACTGCATTGCTGAAATTATTCTTTTCATGACACGATACCAGTATTATTTTTCTACATGCAATGAACGTAATTGACTTTCATTCATAGTAACTCCCTTAGATAACATATTTGATAAGTTTAACCAAGATCCCATAGTTTTTTTATGGAGTCACTCTTTTCGTGTCTGTTTAGCACTAGTGACAAATGTTTCCAATCAGAACACCTTCCTTATTAGACAAGTTGATCAAGGACTTACCAAAAAGTTTGCATCTCTTGTTCTTGAGTAAATCAGCCACTCCCGTTTAACTTTCTCTCCATTGGTGAGGTTACGATAAAAACATCTGGCAGAAAACTTTCGGCCTTGTGAGTTTACTGGATAGATCCAATCCGTAATTTGAAGGGGTCCTTTTTCCGTTAAAAATGTTGCATCTGCGGATGTAATTATTTCGGGCAACTCTCCAGGGTCATCACATATTTCGGTGGAGTTAGAAAATAGTAATGTTGCCGCTGCTGGAACTTTTTCAGTATGATGTTCCTGGGTACTATTTATATTATTACAATCAGAAACAAATGAGGTACTTGGGGCTGAGAAACAACTAGGGCGAGCATCGTCGGTATTTTCAAGTTCAGGAAGAACACTTATTTCTGACGGTTTCAAATATTTCTTCAAAGAATCAGCTAATGTTTTCTTCTCTTTCATTTTCTGCCGTCTTTGATGGCGGATCTGATGACCTGACAATCGTTTTCTTTTTTGCCCTTTTCCTTAAAATAGGAAATGTCATATTGTTAGCAATCTTATTTACGTTTTTGGAAAAAAAATTTAAACGTTAAATATCTCGAAAACAGATGAGTTTTGATATAGGATATGTTACATGGTGATCTATTTGAAAAAAATGTACATTGTTGAAAATTGTTAAAATAAATAGTATTTTAAAAAACCAATTAATTTTGGAAGGAAAAATTGCCATTTGTTAATCCTTTTATGGGAAAAATTTTGTCATTATCAAACACAGTTTTGATATAGAACATGTTTCAGAAATTTTAATTAGAATTAAGCGTAGAATAGTAAAAATATACCGTATTTAGTTTTAGTTTACACTGAAATATTCACCCCACTAACTATAGTCCATCCAATATCAATTGCAGAAGCTGTTTCTATAGGGAGCAAATAAAAACTCACTTCGCTAACACGAGCGTATATGCGAAGAAACGGAACGAAAAATAATCTGTACTACTTGTATACAGTCTCCGTCGGCATAAAGAGCCCGCTGGTCAACGTGGACTTGAGTGACTGCTGTCTGTTCTACAACCGATTCGTCTGGGCCAATCAAGTCGGAGATCAATGCTGGCAAGTGTGTCTATACGATGGGAAGTCATAAATCACGCATTATATTTTTGTTCTAATAGCTCTGAAAGATTAAAAACCAGTAGCGTCTGTGGTCTTGGTGTGTGCCGATCGAAATACGTTTTAGGATATTAAAATATCTAAATAAAATTAGTTATCTCCGCCACTGCTGCTCACAGGATTTCGCCGCAAGACTTTTTTATGCTTCTGCAATTGATATTGGGAAAACTATAACACAGTAACACGCGGTGCGCGAGGGATACAAATAAGAGTTGCGCAGTCTACAAACGGGAACAAAAAGATCAAAGTGCCGACGCCAAGTGAGCGAACTGATTCTTTAGCTATAAACTGTGGTATCGCTCCATGGTTATTAGTATAGTTTTCCCCAATATCAATTGCAGAAGCATAAAAAAGTCTTGCGGCGAAATCCTGTGAGCAGCAGTGGCGGAGATAACTAATTTTATTTAGATATTTTAATATCCTAAAACGTATTTCGATCGGCACACACCAAGACCACAGACGCTACTGGTTTTTAATTTTTCAGAGCTATTAAAACACAAATATAACGCGTGTTTCATGACCTCCCATCGTATAGACACACCTGCCAGCATTGATGTCCGACTTGATTGGCCCAGACAATCGGTTTAAACGACAGCAGTCACTCAAGTCCACGTTGACCAGCGGGCTCTTTGTGCCGACGGAGACTGTATACAAGTAGTACAGATTATTTTTCGTTCCGTTTCTTCGCATACACGCTCGTGTTAGCGAAGTGAGTTTTCATTTGCTCCCTATAGAAACAGCTTCTGCAATTGATATTGGATGGACTATACCATATAAAAATCCTTCGACAGCAGATCAAAGAGCATATAGAGTATTTACTACTTGTTTATACTTCTAACCTAAGTAAACACTTCCCATCAAAGAATTTACTGTATGTAAAACAAAATACTCTACAAAATACTAGGAAGTATAAGCTCTTACTTGAAGTACAACTATTTTTAGCATACCACCCTCTTTCTCTTTGATTTGAAATCTTGCTTGACTTATTTTTTAGTTCGTTCTTTCATAAATCACTTCTTTTATCAGTTCAATAGTGCGTAAGGAAGTCTAAATTTTATGTTATATAGTGTGTAAGAATACTTTTTTGTAAAATGGGCCCCATATGTATTTTGTGTGGAAAATCTAAGCCACAGAGTCAATCAAATATTCACCTGTATTCAGTACCAAAGGCAAGTACAAATCGTGACGAGTTAACTAATAATGATATTTTCCTAGTCCATGATATTGTAAACATTGAATTACATATTTTCTGCAATCTAATGACAATCATTTCATTTCCAATTCTCAGCCGTCAAAATCTTCGAAAAGAAATTTCAGGAACTTCAGGAACTTACAGGAAAAAAAGGCCTCATAATAACGATGCTTCAACAAAAATGCATAGATTGAGGCGTACTCGAAAACGAAAAAAATGAAATAATTAATGAAAAACCTTTTTAAAGTCAAACTTTTATTCAAAAGCACTAAAAAGTAAAAAATAATTGCTTTGGAGGTGTGACGTAGGTTATTCCGTGAGTTATAGATTCAAACGCTTGTCGCTTTTGTATTCGAACTGAAAACTTTGCGCGACAAGCTTTTGAATCTATAACTCACGGAATATCCTACATCACACATCCAAAGCAATTTTGTTTTACTTTTTAGTGCATATGAATAAACGCTTGTCTTTAAAAAGGTTTTTTCTTAAATATTTTATTTTGCTAAAATTCAAAAATAATTAGATAGAAATTACTAAAAAATGAAAAATAAATAAACACAACTAAACAGAACTAAAAAGTTAAAAATAAAAATTATAATAATTTTTTTAAAGACAAACTTGCCACGGATACAAAATAAGTACTTAATCTTGCTCGGCAAGATTTTGAATCTGTTACTCACAGAATAACCTATATTATTTGTTCTAGTGCATTTGTATAAAAAAAAATATTGACCAATAGCAAAGCTAAAATTTATACCCGCGGACACTGAGGAAATAAATACACCCTTTGTTATTTTCGTTATAGTTAACTGAATTGAAACCAGAAACGACATTGGCGTCATCTGAAACGCTAGTAATATCTGTTATCAAGCAGGCAAAGTGTCGCCAAGTTGATCCCAAACTTTGACAGGCATAGATTGTTGATTGTCGATATGGCTTTTCAGCCTCTCCGTACCTCGACCTATAAGATCTTTTGTACATTACCTCTCATCCATTCAAGATCCGGGATTCCAAGACACTTTGCGAAGTGTATTAAATTAAACTAATGTTGATGATATCATAAAATATCCCTCCAGAAAGATATACAAATATTGTTACGATCTTATGAACATAATACAGTGCTTCTCAAAAGTCCCCTCCCCCGCTCTTATTTTTGGAACGATTATACATAAAGAAGTGAAATTTGGAAACTGGATATTAAAGGTTGTAAACTTCCCTACTAGTGATGATAGATGACGAAATCGTCAAAGATGACGTCAAAAGGCCATTGTGACCATTAATTTTAAATGGAACCCTACGGCAAGCGACACCTCTTTTAAAAGGTATCGAAAAAACCTATTCAATGATACTAATTTTGTTTGTGTTTATGGCAGTTTTAATGGCTCATTAGTAAACATTAAAATGTAAATTACATTCAGTATGATATTAATTAGATTTAAGAATCAGTATCTACTTGAAGAAATTGCTCGAAGTGACCTTCATTTACTTCCTGGCAGTGAAATATCCTATTTTTAAACTCTTCTCGTACTTTTGCAAATGTGTCTGCGGAAACAGCCTCACATTCTGCAACAATACGTTGTTTCAAAACGTCAATATTGTCAGGGTCAGTGGCGTAAACCTTCGATTTAAGGTACCCCCACAGAAAAAAAACCAAAGGTGTGAGGTCCGGTGATCGAGCTGGCCATTCCGTTGAACCTCGTCGTCCAATCCATCTACCACGATACTCCTCATCCAAATACCGTCTTACTGCACCGTAATAGTGTGGAGGAGCACCATCCTGTTGGAATGTTATTTCCAAATGGCCGAATTAATCTGGATTATCTTCCGAAATCAAGGATTAACGGTTCTATTGTGTTTTGCAACAGCTCCAGATAAACCTCACCAGTTAAATTAGTATTTGAAAAAAGAGGCCCAACGATGTGGTTTCCCAGGATACCTGCCCAAACATTCACCTTCTGGGGAAATTGGGTATGTGTTTCACGAAACAGGTGAGGATTTGCGTCACTCCAATACCTCACCTTCTGTGTATTTACATTTCCATTTAGATAGAAAGTACTTTCGTCACTAAAACAAATTATTTTGACATAGTCTGGCTGTTGATTAATTTTAGTTTCCATATTTTCACAAAATTCTATTCTTCGGTCTGGGTCGTCGTCTGAGAGTTGATGAACCATTTTTAATTTGTATGGATGAAATTTGTTTTTTTTCAACACCCTGTGTACTGTACTTTGACTGACTCCACAGGTAGATGCAACGTGAGTTGTTGAAGAAGTAGGATTAACTATTACTTCTGCCAGTATATCAATTTTTTTCTCATCAGAAATTTGTGGTCTGCCAGATCGTTTCGCATCATTAATACTACCCGTTGTTTCAAACTTACGAAGAAGCTCCCTTAAATAAGTCCTCGAAACGGGGCGATCGGGAAACCTCTCATTAAAAATGCGTTCTGCTGCATGAATATTTTGTCCAGTTTCAAGAATTAGGATCGCTGCTACTTTATCACCTAAAGCACGTACCATTTCGCTTCTTGAAGCACTTTATCGTTCGGCTCACAACAGTTTAACAAATTATTAGAATGTACAAAAATATTAAAAGTACCAAAAGCTGCTATAACAGTTGAACGTTCGATCAACAATACACAAATTATTAAATGTACAAAAACTTGGACAATTACAAAAACGTCGAATTAGGGAGACTAACAAAAACGTCAGCTTATTTGACAACTATCCAGAGGCGGAGCTTGAATTTGGAATTTTAATGATTTAATTCATCACAGCTTTGCGTTTTCTGGGAGCTAAGGTCTGAGAGCGTTAGTAAAACCCCTTCGAGGAACTTGAGCCTTTTGCAAAACAGCGCTTAGCAGTCGCAAATCAGGTGTTCTGTAGTTTTAGCAAAATTCTTGCAGTAACGGCATAGTTCACTGTGTGATCTATCAATATTTATTTTGAGGTGGTACCTCAGAGCATAATGTCCGGTGAGCCGACCCGTCACCAGTTTCAAGTCTTTTTTGTCCAACTCGAGAAGCGGTTTAGCTGCCTTTGGCTATGGTTCTGAGAAGCTTTTTTGCTTGTCTCTGTCCTGGAACCTCATTTCAGTGGGTTTTGATTCGGTAGGATTCCCAGCGCCAAAACTCTGCGTTAATGTGGGCTTTGGAGAGACCACAGAAGGGTTCTGGACCAGGAAATTGAGTGTCTGCCCCTTCCTTGGCAATGCCGTCTGCTTTCTCATTGCCTTTGATTTCTTTGTTACCCTTCACCCACATCAGAGTGATCTGATTTTTCGTCTCAGGGAAAGTTTTCAGTCCCAAGACAGTCTAGACTCACAAATGTTGGGATTTCTGCTTGGAAAATTGCTGTGGCTTTGACTAGGTATTTTGAGAGCCTAAAACTAGGTCCCCTTACTCTCATTCCGGCCCCTTCGTTCATCTTGGATCCATCAGCATACCAAACTGATGCATCCCTTTCTAGTTGAGGCCCGTTCGTTGTGCATATACAGTGCTTCTCAAAAGTCCGCTCCCCCCCCCTCTTATTTTTGGAACGATTATACATAAACAAGTGAAATTTGGAAACTGAATATTAAAGGTTGTAAACTTCCCTACTAGTGATGATAGATGACGAAATCGTCAAAGATGACGTCACAAGGCCATTGTGACCAATAATTTTGAATGGAACCCCACGGCAAGAGACACCTCTTTTAAAAGGTATCGGAAAAACCTATTCAATGATACTAATTTTGTTTATGTTTATGGCAGTTTTGGCAACTCGCTTTTGAAAAACGCAAAGCTGTGATGAATTAAATCAGTTAATACTAAAATTCCAAATTCAAGCTCCGCCTCTGGATAGTTGTCAAATAAGCTGACGTTTTTGTTAGTCTCCCTAATTCGACGTTTTTGTAATTGTCCAAGTTTTTGTACATTTAATAATTTGTGTATTGTTGATCGAACGTTTAACTGTTTAAGCAGCTTTTGGTACTTTTAATATTTTTATACATTTTAATAATTTGTTGAACTGTTGTGAGCCGAACGTTTAAGTGCTTCAAGAAGCGAAATGGTACGTGCTTTAGGTGATAAAGTAGCAGCGATCCTAATTCTTGGTGAAACTGGACAAAATATTCATGCAGCAGAACGCATTTTTAATGAGAGGTTTCACGATCGCCCCGTTTCGAGGACTTATTTAAGGGAGCTTCTTCGTAAGTTTGAAACAACGGGTAGTATTAATGATGCGAAACGATCTGGCAGACCACAAATTTCTGATGAGAAAAAAATTGATATACTGGCAGAAGTAATAGTTAATCCTACTTCTTCAACAACTCACGTTGCATCTACCTGTGAAGTCAGTCGAAGTACAGTACACAGGGTGTTGAAAAAAAACAAATTTCATCCATACAAACTAAAAATGGTTCATCAACTCTCAGACGACGACCCAGACCGAAGACTTGAATTTTGTGAAAATATGGAAACTAAAATTAACCAACAGCCAGACTATGTCAAAACAATTTGTTTTAGTGACGAAAGTACTTTCTATCTAAATGGAAATGTAAATACACAGAATGTGAGGTATTGGAGTGACGCAAATCCTCACCTGTTTCGTGAAACACATACCCAATTTCCCCAGAAGGTGAATGTTTGGGCAGGTATCCTGGGAAACCACATCGTTGGGCTTTTTTATATAATTTAACTGGTAGTTTTATCTGGCTGTTCAAAACGCAATAAACCGTTAATCCTTGAAATTTTGGAATTCGGAATTTGGAAATAACATTCCAACAGGATGGTGCTCCTCCACACTATTACGGTGCAGTAAGACGGTATTTGGATGAGGAGTATCGTGGTAGATGGATTGGACGACGAGGTTCAACGGAATGGCCAGCTCGATCACCAGACCTCACCCTTTTGGATTTTTTTCTGGGAGGGTACCTTAAATCGAAGGTTTACGCCACTGAACCTGACAATATTGACGTTTTAAAACAACGTATTGTTGCAGAATGTGAGGCTGTTTCCGCAGACACATTTGTAAAAGTACGAGAAGAGTTTAAAAATAGTATATTTCACTGTCAGGAAGTGAATGGAGATCACTTCGAGCAATTTCTTTAAGTAGATACTGATTCTTAAATCTGTAATTAATATCATACTGAATGGAATTTAAATTTTAATGTTTACTAATGAGCCATTAAAACTGCCATAAACACAAACAAAATTAGTATCATTGAATAGGTTTTTTTGATACCTTTTAAAAAAGGTGTTGCTTGCCGTAGGTTTCCATTTAAAATTATTGGTCACAATGGCCTTGTGACGTCATCTTTGACGATTTCGTCATCTATCATCACTAGTAGGGAAGTTTACAACCTTTGATATTCAGTTTCCAAATTTCACTTGTTTATGTATAATCGTTCCAAAAATAAGAGGGGAGTTAGTGGTTGTTTATGATCACTTCATAATACACTTCGAAGTCGTGCCTAGCTGGCATAATATCTGGTGGTTTGTACCTGGATTTTAGAGGAATATTTTCCAGATTATTCAGATGTCCAATGAGATTTCCAGCTTTCGACTATGATGTCTGGTGCAGTCTTCCTTCATTACACACAAGTAGGTTCAGTAATACCTCGAATGCTGCAGTGTGGCATGTGAATATTGCCCGTGTGATTCCCAGACAGACCAACCGCTGCACTTTTTGTAGTTTGATTTGTGCCAAGAACTGTTGGGTTTTTGGCCACCATGATCGTTTGATATGACCAGTATATCATTTTCGGCTTCAAACCCCATGTCTTGCCAAATACTCTGTTAGTGATGGAGCTGGACTCGATTCTCTAGAAAATGAATTTTCTTTTTCATTATTTTTCAACTTTTAATCATTGACAAAATCAATCTGCCTCTGCTTCCACTCATCTTTTAATATTCCCAGAATGCAACTGAACACCCGTTATACACCAAATATAACTTCAAAACTTGAATACAGTGTTAATAAAATTATTTATTAAAATAAGTTATTCCTTCACGTGCCACTACAGTAAAGAAAAATGCTCTTCTAGACAGCGTTAATCGTATACAACATTCTCACACGGTTATCGTGACTAAACCTAACCTATACTGACAGGCTGAAACACGTGGGTAACTGGAACAGAAAACTATTTATCAACTCTACAGCCAGAGTCCAGTAATGGACTTACGTTCTGTAGGTGTATTGGATGAAGCGAGGGGACACAGGAGGCCCCAGCAGCCAAAATCGGATGCTAAAATCCCCAGCAAAAGTAACCAGCACAGAAACCGACGGGGGGAGAACTAAAGGAAACAAAGTAGCTCCAAAGAAGTCCGCAAAACAAGACACGGGTATTAAAAACATGCTACCATTAGTGGTAGACAAAATCTTCACATTTGGACAAGGAATCAGGAAGGAATTGGAACGGAAGTTGGAAAAAGACTTCAATGTTAAATTCAATGATAACTCGACAACTATCCGGACTTCAACTGAAAAGGACTACCAAACAATGGTAGACTTCCTAGATGGCCTGAAGGTGGACTTCCATACTTTTACCACCAAATCGGAAAAGACACACTCCTTATTGAGGGGACTGGAGAACATGCCTGCAGTGGAGGAAGTCCAAGAAGACCTGGAAGCACAGGGGGTAGAAGTGAAAAAAGTTACAAAGCTAAGAAGTTTGGCAAGAAACCTATACGCCATAACGACGGGGCCGAAGGTTACCCTGAACACCCTTAAGAATAAAGTTAGAACAATACTGCACACAGTTATCTCATGGGAGGTGCAGAGGTTCGACAAGAAAATTACACAATGCTACAGGTGCCAGATGTGGGGGCACGCCACTAGCAAGTGCCACAGGCACCCGAGGTGTGTGAAATGTGTTGAAGCCCACCACAAGAGGGGTTGCAAGAAGCCGGATGACGTGGATGCCAAATGTTGCAATTGCAACAAGGATCATCCGGCTAAGGCAAAAGTGTGTGAAGTCTATCAGCGAAATCTGAGGTTTCTGGACGCGAAACTAGAGAAGCAAGAGAGGGAACAGAGACCCAGGTACGTGGACGCTTCCGTACCGGCAAGAAGTGCATGGGGGCCAGGCGGGCAGCACGCCAACCAAAGCGGCCTGAGAAACTCGAGAAGAGAGTACGGCGGTAATCCGCCGCTACTCCCACAAGAGGAGGACGAACGTGAACCGGGAAGAGGGCACGGCGTAAACTCGTCGATGCCCCAACCAGGAAGGAGCCAGGAGGTACAGCAGCTGAGAAGAGGGCACGCCGAAAACTCGACGCTGCCCCGCCAAAATGAGGGACACAGCAGGAACCAAGTAGGCCCCACAGAGACGAGGACCTCAACAAACGTAGGTACTCCTCAAATCCCATACACCCCTGACTCCCAAAACCCTTTCGGAAATCTATTTGAGATAGCAAGGCAGATAACGGAACTAGTCAGTGTAACCAAAATCGAGAAAGCACAAACTGAGTTACTGAGATTAATGCAAAATACGCCTGAGGGAAGCCGGCCGCAGGCGGCAGCCAACTTTATACTCCGCAATGGCGCATGATAGAGGTATAAGGGCATGCATGTTTAATGCGAATGGAGTTGCTGGGAAGTTTGCGATTCTCAGGAACTTCATTCAAGAACATTTGGTCAATGTAATGCTTCTGTCCGAGACAAAACTCCGGCAGGAGCATAATTTAAAATTCAGGGGGTTCACTACCATCAGGGCCGACAGGCTCGGAGGGGGGAGAGCCGCGGGGGGTGTGGCTATCCTGATAAGGAGCGGTATACCGTTTACCGAAATACCCAGGCAGAATTCTGCGATTGAGCACATCGGTATACGATTCGGGGACGGAACCTGCCTGTTCGCGATATACAATCCTCCAGACAGGAATTTCGCGGCACGGGACCTAGACAGTTTGTTTAGTGTTGCCAACAAGGTGATTTTGGCCGGCGACTTTAATGCGAGGCACAACGAGTGGAACGGTACTCCAACTAAAGCGAGTGCCAATGGCAGACATTGCTAAGGTATTCCCTAGACAAAGGTCATAATCGAAAGTCCTAAAGAACCGACGCACTTTCCATTCAATGGTACGTCGCCGACGGTTATTGACCTAGTGGTCCAAAAGAACGTGATTGGTCTAGGAGAGCTGAAGGTACGTAACGAGCTAACGTCAGACCACGTCCTGGTCCTATTTAACTTAACTCAAAAGAAGTACAAAAACATCGAAAAGACTCGGTATGATTACCCCAGCACAAACTGGAAAGAATACCGCAGAATCCTGAATAAAATTACGTTCTTGAAACCACAAATCCCTGACGATGAATTGAATCACGAAATGATGGTTTTCATCGAAACAATTCAGATCGTCAGGGATAAGACAACTAGGAGAGGCGACAAGTTCGCGATTCCACAAAATATCAAAGAGCTAATCAAGTTGAAGAACAAAGAAAGAAAGAAATGGCAGAATACTCGAAACCCCATTCATAAAGAGCATTTCCTGCGATTAGGGGAGGAAATCACGCAGTTGATGAACGACAACACTAATGATAAGTGGAACCGCAAACTCGAGGCTCTCAACGTCCGGGACCACTCGCTGTGGGACATGGCAAAACGATTCCATAGGAAAAGGGAGCCAATCCCAGTCATGGCGACGGGCCCCTGGCGGTCGGCGGCGGAACCAGTGGAAAAGGCCAAGTTGTTTGGAGAATATTTTAGCAATGTCCATAAAACTGAGCCAGACACAACTGACGAACATGTAAGGAGAAGCGCAATAGCAAAAAACATCCGCGAAACCCCAGCAATAAGAATGATGCCCCCAGAGCTCCAGGTAGTTTTAACCAGCTACGAGGAGGTCCTGGGGGTCATTGGAAAACTCCCACGTTCTCAAGAACCTTCCAAAGAAGTCGCTGGTCCAATTCATTTGCCTAATAAACGCAGTCCTGAAGTGGCAACACTATCCAGACTGTCTAAAAAAGGCAGAAGTAATACCGCTCCTTAAATCGGGGAAAGACAAAAGTCAAGTCGAGAGCTACAGGCCTATCTCACTCCTGAGTGTGGTGGCCAAGGTGGTAGACAAAATCATCCTGAAGCGTGTTGCTGATTTCGAGGAAGAGCACAAAATCATACCGCCTGAGCAATTCGGGTTTAGGGGAGGTCACTCAACGACATCCCAAATAGCCCGGGTTGTTCACGGGGTGAAAGAGGCATTCCATAGGGATCACAACACGTTTATGATCCTGCTGGATACGCAGAAAGCGTTCGACACTGTCTGGACAGAGGGGTTGATCGCCAAAATGGCAGAGGCAAACATGCCCTTCTACCTAGTGAAAACTCTAGAATCCTACCTCACAGGGCGGACTTTTAGGGTCAATGTCAATGGTACTAGCTCGCCAGAGTACGCAATCGGGGCGGGGGTCCCACAGGGATCCTCACTATCATCGATCCTGTATTCGCTATATACCAATGACTTTCCGACCTTCGCTCGGACGATACCGCGATCTACGCCCACTCGTACCAGAGCGAAGTGGCTGCTAGACAGCTCCAGATTCATCTGGATCGGTTGGTCATACCATATTTAGGGAATAACAAGATCAAGTTGAATCCCACTAAAACGGAGGTCGTTAACTTCACGAGGAAACGAACTAACGTTAAGATCCTCGGGAAGTTGAAGGTTGAAGACAACCAAGTGATAGAGGGGCCCTCCGTGAGATACCTGGGGGTGCAATTGGATAGTCGTATGTACTTGCATAAACACATTTCGCTAGCGTTACAGAGGGGAGCGGCGGCAATCAGCCGCACGTATCCCCTCATTGCACGTAACTCGAAACTGTCGCAGGACAACAAACTGCGAATTTATAAACAAATAATCAGGCCGGCAATGACATACGCCTGTCCAATCTTTTGCAGTCTCCCTAAAACTCAGATATCGAGGCTAGAGAGGCTGCAAAATAAAGCACTTCGTATTGCTACTAATAGCAATAGGTACATCAGATTGGGTGCGCTGCGCGAGCTAGCAAAAATAGACACTATAGAGGAATTTATCTACAAAGTATCAGACAAGTTCTACCGTTACCATCTCCCTAAGAGTCCGCTCACGGCAGAGATAACAAACATCAGAGTGAACCAACCCAGGAAACATGGGGTTATTTTTTCAAAACTTGCGCTGTACAACGAGGTATAGAGTTGGCAGGAAATTCTCAGAGCCCCAAGGGGCGAACTCTAGACAATGGTACTAAACAGTACTAAATAGCCTACAATTCTCCAAAGCTGGTTTTTTCTAAATTTTTCCAGTGGCGGGTAACGTCATAACCTAATAAAAGAGAGACGATGAAATAAAAACACATTTTCGAATACCAAATGAGGAAAAACGACGAAGGCGCATAAACGCAAGTGGGAGGCGCCCAATAACCAAATTAACTTTAAATGAGCAAGACTAATATATCAAAGAGCCAAACTGCCAACACCAGCAGGGGCTGTCCCTTCGCCCCCTCGGGAGGGCAAGTGGGCAGCCTGATAGTCCCCATGCAAAAGCCGAAACTCCTTTCCATCCCCCCATCCCTCAAGGAGGAGTCCCAGAAAGAAGTGATGTATTGTAAAAATGTATATAGTAGTTAAGTTCAATATGTAAATTGTATATAGTATAATACATTTTTGATTGATTGATTGATTGGGTGAAGCCTCAGAGCAGAGGTATTCAGTGAATTTACGTTTATTTGGCTTGAATAAAGCTTAGGACTTACGCTCTTATAACTTAATAAAAGAGGATACATCTTTAAAGGGCGTACGTTGTTATGGTCTGATGGAGAACGAAAGTCTACGTGCAAATCATTAATAACCTGAAAATCGCTGTTTTTGGAGTTACGTCCGTCTGGTTCTGAGTTACATGTATTTCAATTGAAATCTACTATATTTTTTCAGTGTGATCACAAATATGGCGCCGACTCAAAATTAGTTACTCACATTAGTTTAGGAGCTCAATTATCATTAAGACTAAGAAGGTTTGTTTTATTTTTTGCTTTTCAGTTGATTTTTCGTCGGTTTAGTTTTTTGTTAAAAAGTTTTTATTTTTCAATGTTTTGTGGCTGAAATCTACTAATTACTACCTACTTAATTTTTGATTACTTCCAAAATACTTACTTACCTAGGTTACTTCAACTATTTTCACATCTTTAACATTTAACATCTTTACATTTACTCATTTTACATGTTTGGATTTACTTATTTTACATGTTTTTAATTCATATATTTGTATATTTTATACTCACTTCATTCATTCAGCATGTATTCATTCATTTGATTCGATTCATTGGCAAGATATTAATATAAAGGTAAGGAATGCCCACAACAAGTTTTCTTCGTGGGATATCTCCGATTTATTTTCATTTTTTTTTCATCATTCATGTCCATGCCTTTAACTTTAATGAAAAAATAAATATATATATATATATATTACTGTTAAATAATATGATTATCTACTTTATCTATTTATTGTTATATAATATAAATTATTTTAAAGTTCTGGTTAGTTGATTTTATCACTGATATAATTCCATCCTTTCATAGAATGTAATTATTTTGACGGATGCAGGAGCATCTGTCAATGTCAACTACATATGTGTGCCAATGTTCACAAGTGAAAAATCAATCATCCCCTATTTTACTACCCATAGGGGTGGATTATTCCATTCCAGATAGAAATATGTTCAACTATGAGGGATACCCTATCTAAAAAAAAAAAAAGAATCATCCAAATCGGAAAACCCACTACAAAGTTATGCCTGATAGAATCGGTTAACGGACCAAAATTCAGAGGGTGAACGATCAATATCCTTCATTTTGCTACCCTTAGGGATGGATTTTTTTGTTCAAATTTAAAAGGGGACCAACTTCGAAGTAGACCTTATCATCGGAATCGAACTGCTCTGTGAAAAGTTATGCGTGATCATACATAAAAAAAAATACGCGTCGACTAGAGAACCTCCTCCTTTTTGGTTTCGTCGGTTAAAAAGTAAAGCACCATACTCTCGAAGTTTTTTTATTCTCACTTCTAATGGTTTAAAATTTTGAAAATTTCATAGTTGCTTTGTTGAAAATATGAACAGGATGTTCATAAAATCAGATGTGGAATCATCTGCGACTGAAAGATAAACTTTAGACATTCACAAAAAATTACTTCATTTTTATCGTGGATTTTTCAATTCAGAGAAAAATATTTCTATTCAATATTCAATTGAGAATGTTTCCCTTTTCATTCATAGTTGCATTATAAATTTTCCAAAAAAAAAAACGAAAGAGTTACGCCTATTTCTGAACGCCCATGAAATTGATTTATGATCTCAAAACCTCTGTATACTAAATACTACTTCTTTAAAAAAATGAAACAACCCATATATTAACGGAAACGATTATTGACGTCAGTTTCCTCTGCGGTACTCTATTCGATAACATAAGTCCATTTCATGTTTATCAAACTCGATGGTTTATTTATCAGAAGATATATAGTCTTTCCGGACTGTTCGACGGTAGAACCATTATGCGTTCTTCAGGAATTTTTTCCGTAATTCACAATGCGGTTGGAATTTTAAAACTTCCACTTATTAACCGGATGACTAGGAAGCACGTGCTACGCCTATAACCCGAAAAAACATTTCTCATGTTGAATATTTTCCGGTAAATTTGCTGAAAATCAGGTATTTTTTAATTTTTTATAAAAAGTAATACTTATAGGCTTTTTTTAATAAATGCTGTTTCTCGTGACAACAAACTCACAATCTTCCTTCCTATAATATGCGTCAGGATGATATGGGTTTCCGCAATGATTTGCTACAGTCGCATCTGCACACCACTTTTGCGTTGGCGTGATAGTAGTTTCTTGCATACAAAGAAAGAAACATTTAATTTGGTGTCCTTCCATTAATTTTTTAAGATCTTCAAAAGCATACGTTCAAACAAAAGGGTGAAGATTAATTGGTTGATGAATAAAAATAGTCACAAAATTCCATGTCTATTTTTCGAGGGTAATATCAGAAGTGCTAGAGATTTTATCGCTGCTGAAATTTTTTTAAAATTTTCGAGAAATAATTTTGCCTGGAAATTTTACTGAGTGCGATTCACGGTCTTATTATTTGATTAAATCACGAAAGCGGAGCTGCGAGGTTTAATCTTTGATAATAAGGCCGCAAATTGTACGAATTGGATTTTTCTAGAGGAAAATTGCCTGAGGAAATTGAAAAAAAAATGCGATAAAATTCTCTAGCGCGAATGATATTTGATGGAAATATTTCCCGAATTACATATGAAACTGAATAAAACTACCCGAATTCGTGTTATATTTGAATTTTCAACGGAAAAGTTACAACAAATCTTCTCATTCCAAAATCGAAAGATTAGTTTTACAGATTCATTCATAATGACTATTAACTGCTCTTGAACTCACTCCAAAACCTAAAATATATATAAATTTTTCACTATGAAATAAAATGTTTCTGTATCTGGAACCGATTTTGACATAAAAAGCTATTACCAGAAATCAACCCCAGCCTTTCGGGTGGTAGAATTATCACCTAACCCGTGGTACATAGATAATTTTATTTCTGACCGATTTTAATAAAATTTTGTTTATTTTTAAAACGGAATAAATGTTTTAATTTATAACCTTATGAGTTCTTAATTAAGACTGGAATAGAAAATCAAATAACTATCTGAATGAAATGCAAATTTTCAATTCAGATTTTTCTTTCGAGTTAAGGGTCATTTTCAGAATATCTATCTAACCGTGAGTTCAACTGTCAGCTTCGGCTTTTAGCCAGAGTAGTTGTTTTCTGTTAGGCATTCACAAAAAATAACGTTTAGTTTTAATAATGGATTTTTCAATTCAAAAAATCTTTCTATCAATATTTATTGAGAATGTTTCCCTTTTCAACATGATCCCCACAAAGGTTATCTTGACGTTGGAAGATAGTGACTAAAGTTATACTTTCATTTGGTGTTTCCTCTGATTTTATGACATCCTGTTTATATTTTCAACAAATCAATCTTCAACCAGGTGACAGAGTTTTTTGTCAAAAAAGCACAAATTTCAAAGTGTCTCTCCAAGAAATGATTCTCATTTTCCATCTTTGCAAAGTATTTATTCTTCGAAAATGTGTTTCCCATTTCTTCCGGTCTTCCGAGTGATCGTGAAGCGTTGAAATAGATTTTCGTCGACAAAAGTATTGAAACCTGATGAATAGCGAGTCTCTCCGAGTAAATGTTACGAATGATTTCTGGGAGTAATCTAAATTGGAAAACATTCTTCTTGCCTCATTCATCTTTGATGAGTTTTCAATTACAAGACTGGAATGAAAATCAAATAACTATTGAATGAAAATGCAAATTCTTCAAATTCAGATTTTTCTTTGAGTTAGGCTCTTTTCAAAATCTATCAGATGTAGTTCAATGTCAGCTGAATTAGGGAAGTAGTTGTTTTCTGTTAGACATTCACAAAAAATAACTTCATTTTAATCGTGGATTTTTCAATTCACAGAAAAATCTTTCTATCAATATTCAATTGAGAATGTTTCCCTTTTCAACTTTCCGGTATATTTGAAACAGATACCGTCGATTATAGGAGTTTTGGTTGTTGCCAGGTTGTTGCTATGTTACTTGTTTATAAACAGACCTTTGTAATCAATCGCTGTTTTTGCGTTAAAACGTGTTTTTCACTTCAAATCGACGATCTTTTTTCGATATAATGGAGGATATTCTGAAAAAAGCTGAAAAGGGTAGCCAATCATTACTTCCATCGAAAAGTGAAGCCCTATACCAAAAAGAATACATGATATATCTGAAGTGGCTGACACGGAGAAATGTTGTCTACTTTGCCATTAGAAGAGGCAGGTACCTCGACCGTACTGAAATTGTTTCCAGTAGCGCAAGTAATTTTCAGGAAATATTTCAAAATTGTACATTTATTATTTGTGAATAAATAAAATATGTCTTGGTTTTCATTTCATAAATATATATATTTTAGCATTTATTATTTCATTTTTACCTGTAAAAGGTAGAGGGAATTAAATAATATTTAATATCCCAAGGGAGTTATAACCCTGTTTATTAATAGCGTAATCATGACGAAATAACCAGTATTCTGCCATGCTTTTAAAAGCGGCGAAATTATATTTTTTTTCGAATATGAATTCTATATACAGTGTCACACATAAAGTTCGAAACATATGGAAGTTTTTTTTAATAGATATAATGAAAATTTGACCTCGCAGTTAGTTTGTGCTTGAAAAATGAGTAAAAAATGGCCTTTTTTTTGTCATGTGCTACTCTAAACCTGTCAAATTTGACAAAAAAGTTGTACATAAAGTTATTTTTACCCGAAGTTTTTTTTTTGGACTCTCTACTGCCAGTTCGACTTTTTTTCATTTTTATTTTATTTTTCGAATCTTTCGCTCTACCGATTTGAACGAAACATGATTCAAATTTCATAATTTTGATGAATACGAGACTTTAATGTCATATCTTTCGCAGAAAATACCCACATTGGCATGTTAGTAGAAAAAAAAAATGCAAATTCGTCTTTGTTGTTGCAAAGTTCATCTAGTTTTTTCATTTCATTGTGAAACTGATTCGGATTTTCGATGAATGGACGTGGACGTTAATATGTCGAATAAACGAATTTCTCTTCTTTCTTATTAGACTCGTATTTCTTTTTTTAATAGATCCAGTTTGATTATTTTTCTGACCAATAATTCAGTTACAAACAAACCCGAAATACTTTTCTGTAAACTAAACAATGACCTACAGTTTCATAACTATTCAAAAGACTTCCATTCTAGCGATTTGTACTAAACATGATATAAAATTTCGTGATTTTAAACAATACTAATGCAACATCTCGGGAAGAAAATAGTACAATTGATCGAATCGAAAAAAAATTTCCCTTAGTAGGTTTTGAAACAAATTTTTAGTTTTGGTTAATGTCAAATTCTTGCGTTTAATAAATCGAGTTGTTTTGTGTACAGATTTTCGTACATTTATAATTCACAAATAAGTTTTATGTACAGAACAAAGTGGAAATCGTTCTTTTATATGGTGAGAATGTGCGATATCGAGATGTTGCTTGTGTTTTCAATCACCGGCATCACCAGGAAGAAATATTCACTTTAGTACCGTGGGAAGGATATTGAAAACATTCAAAGAAACTGGCTCTGTGGACAATCGTTTCAAGAAACCACATAATCCAATAAGGTATAATGAAGAAGAACAACTCAATGTTTATTTGAGCGTTGTTGAAAACGGAAAACTAATATTAGGAGTATTAGTGAAAATACAGGGCAGAGAAACTGTGAGAAGAATTTTGCTTAAAATAATTTTCATCCCTATAGGCCAAAGTTCATACACACTCTTAAAGAAAGAGATTTCGATATTCGAGTAGGATTTTCATTTTGATTCCAAGGTGAGAGAGAAACATCTACAGAAATTTAATTATGAATCAGTTTTCTGAAGTTTTGGATAATCTGCCTCTAAGTGGTATCAGCTTGACGGGGCACCGATCCACCAAACGGTAGAAGTGAAACAGTGTCCCAGTCAGATGTTTAGGGGCAAAGAGATAGGTCGAGATTAGGACTATTATTGGCCACCAAGATCACCGGACTTATCTCCAATGGACTTTTTTCTATGGGGTTATCTGAAACAAAAAGTTTTTAAGCACAGACCATTTGCAAACAAAGAACATTTGGAGTATACCTTTCGGGAGTGTTGTGCTAACATAAATCCCCTATTTATTAAAAATGCCACAAAGTCTGTGAATGAAAGGACTAGAATTTGTATAGAACGGGAAGGACGGCATACTGAATGATGAATTCGGGTTCTTTATAAAATTATTGAGATAAATCAATGAATGTTACGATGTTTTGTTGTGAATTTGGTTATAGTTATTTTGGTTTAATGTTTTTTACACATCTAATGGCGAAAATAAAGAATATGAGATTTATGAAATTAATTCTAAAAACGTTGCGAAAAATTATTATTTGCTCGAAAATTACATCTAACAGTTTACATCCAACAGTCACACTGTTGGGTGTAAACTACATCAAAATATTTCGAACTCATCTGCAGTTAACGGGATACAAATCTGTTAAAAAAAGAAATACGAGTGTAATAAGAATGAAGAGAAATTCGTTCATTCGATTACTGACATTGACGTCCATACATTGAAAATCCGAATCAGTTTCACAATGAAATGAAAAAACTAGATGAACTTTGCAACAACAAAGACGAATTTCTGGAGGTGCATTTTTTTTCTGGTAATAGACCAATGTGGGTATTTTTTGGGCAAGATATGACATTGAAGTCTCGTATAGGTAGAGCGAAATCTTCGAAAAATAAAAAAATTTGGAAAAAAGTCGAAGTGACAGTAGAAAGTCCAAATTTGGAGCAACAAAACTTTTTTCCTTGGCATTTTTCGAAATTTCAAAAAAAAATAATATTTTATGAGGGTTTTTGAAAAAAATGTCAAATTTGACCGGTCTAGAGTAGCACATGACAAAAGGAAAGAGGTTGTTTTTTACTCAATTTTCAAGCTCAAACTAACTGCAAAGTCAAATTTTTATTATATCTATTAATTTAAAAAAACTTCCATATGTTGCGAACTTTATGTGTGACACTGTATATTGTATTTGATAAAGAACCAGGAATTAAAGTATAATTTTAAAGGTTCAGACTTTTATTGTGGGATTTGGAGAATGTATCTGGTACAGTGAGTTGTTTATGTACAGAAATTGATAGAGAATAAGTTGGGTAAAGTATTTTTTCACTGTAGATGGCGTCCAAATTTCAACTTTATGAAACCAACTTCATTTTCTAGAAAATATAAATTTTTGGAATTTCTAATCACTTTATTAATTGAATCAGGGTCCTTGCCTCCGCTATAAAAGTTTGCCACTCGCACCTTTTCAGGAAGGATTATTTTGTAACTTTGAAAAATAAATAAGAAAAGGTTATATGTTGACAAATGATGCTTCAGGACAATTTCTACTTTGAAACACCAATTTTCAGATACCAGGTCTCCGTGGTTGGATGAACGTTATATCAACTTAATGAGAAAAGTGTATTATTTTATTTGAGATATTGGATTACTAGGAAATATTATTGGAAGTTGTAGGGTATCGTAGAAGTTGAAGTGTATTTCCTACATACTTATAAAGTACCTAGATTTGTTTTTGCTACCTCCAAAGTTAATATTATTTGATCAGCTTATGAACAAAGTGTATTCTTTCATTTAGGATGTTAAATCAGCAGATGAATATTATCGATACATTACAGGGTATCGTTGGAGTTGTGTTTGGTACCCCCATCTCTATAATGTTCCCAGATTTGTTTTAGCTACTCCCAAAATTGAAATTAACGCCATCAGTTTAATCAATGATGTGTGTATTTCCATTATAGATGTTAAATTGCTAGGAGAATATGATTGGGAATGGCAGTGTAGTGCTAAAGTTGAATCGTAAGAAGTACATACAAGGTTACATATGAAGCGTATGGACCTCATATATATAAAGTGTTCATACTCACCTGGTATCGTAGAAGTTGAAGTGTATTTCCTACATACTTATAAAGTACCTAGATTTGTTTTTGCTACCTCCAAAGTTAATATTATTTGCATCAGCTTCATTCAGTTCTAGACTTATCAGTTATTGTGCTATTTCATAACTTCAAGGGCGGGAGAGGAAAAGAAACCATCGAACGAATTGTACTTAATTTCTGCTAGGTTCTTGTTATCGGGAACCTTTTCTCGAAAGAGCAGATGATGATTCTAACTATCAGCTTGGTATACTCTTCTTCTGAATGGTATTTTCATGCTCAATCAATGATCCGACAGCTGTCATAGTTGACTATTTTATCTCCTTCCCGTAGAAGACTTTGTGACACGAATTAAGTCATAAAACTAGTTGGATTATGGAAAAAACACTCCCCCTACCCACCAAGATCCAGGAATTATATAATATACAGCTTTCACATGTCATAATCCCATCGATTGATTTATCAGAAATAACCACGCATTCACTGTTTCTCCAGAATTGAAGTAATAAATATATGTCCCCTTTTCTCCCTAATCCTCAACTAATCTCAACATCACCCGATAATCTTCCCATTCACATTCCATTTGGTGATAAATGACAGAACAGTAAAATGCGCCTCTTGGATCAATTTTATGTCAAGGCTCCGTAATAGGTTTTTAAACGTTATTAAGTGTTTGCCATCATTAAATTATAATATTATTACCGTAAAATTGGACCGTTTCATTAGTTTATCGGACTATAATAAACGGGATATAGGCGAATTAGAATTTTGATTACTACACTGAGAAAAATTAATAAGCAAATAATTGAGCGTATTCAGCAGATTATTTCATTTTATGGATAGTTTTTGGGCGTTCCGAACGCTCTTCATCTCCCAAGTTGGTACGGCCACGTTTAAATTCAACTGCCCAACATTTCACGGTGGTAAATGAAGGTGCAGAGTCCCCGTAGACAGCTTCCAACTCGTATTTGATTTGCCTAGGGGTATTGCCTTTTAAAAACAAATATTTAATCGACTCACGCAAACGATTGACAAACAACAACTGCGCATCCCAAATGGCTGAATTTTGGAGAGTACCTTTCAAAAGATGCGCAAATACATTAGCTATTGTTGACGAGTGCTGCCATCTTCATATTCGGAAACCTTTCAGACCACTTTCTTAAGATTAATTTGACTATGGCGATTTAGCAGCACGATAGCAGAAAAAGTGGCTAATTGCACGGATAATAGTTATACGTGGTAAAAAATTGCAAAACGTCTCTTCATTCAAAAAGTAAAACATACGCTTGAAGAAAATGTTTCTCGTGTTGTTATGGAATGATGAATTCCGAGAAATGTTCGTTGTCGTAGTCTCCTTGTACATTTTCATCCCATCAATAAAGCTTACTGCAACTCATGTTGGAACTGGAAAGCAACTAGCTGTGACATTAGACCCTAGCAGCATTGCGATCATAAAAATAGAGTGTCCGTACTGCAAAACAGATTCATCAAACTGATATTCAGCCTGAAATACAATGAAACATGTAGGAATACCTTTATAAATAATGGTATCATGTCTTGCACCTGTATCTATCTATTCAAATTGATGTGTTACACTCACAACAACTTCCACAAATTCATAAAAAACAAGGATGTCCACTATTATCCAACCTGGGTCAATCAAACAACCAATCACAACAAATTCAAGTTCTAAAAAAATTCTCACCAGCCATGCATTTTATTCGCTAGACGAATATATTGAATACAACAAAAAGTAAATGTACCTTCTAAATGCTCAACTGCATCACACAAACTGTAATGTATGAATCGTTTAGTATTAATAGTAATGTATCAACTGTATTGTATTAACTGTTATTGTATTGTGAAATGTCAATTATTTATCTTTTTACCTGACTTATCTCATGTCATGTCTCATGATCATAAGAGATGAATAAAACTATCTATCTATCTATCTTTTTTTTTGTCTAAGGAGAGGAAATCTTGCATAAGACCTCGGTCTTTCCGGGGTGCCGGATTCTTACCGACTATAACCTCTCCTCCTCTCGCCTCTTCATATGAAGTTAGCGAAACAACTTCTGTAATATCTATCTTTTCTCAGTTCTGAAGTATCCAGAATCTGCCGGTTCTTTGTCGCTAATTAGTTGCGGAGAAAAAAAATTGTTGCTCTTTTTTTTATATGCGATGTTTTGCTAACTTCATATGAAGTTAGCGAAACAACTTCCGTAATTTCAATTTTTTCACAGTTCCGAAGTATCCATACTTTGCCGCCTTTTTGTCGCTAATTAGTTGCGGAGAAAAAAAAATTGTCGCTCTTTTTTTAAATAAAAATTTGCGATGTTTGGCTAACTTCATATGAGGTTAGCAAAACAACTTCCGTAATTTCTATCTGTTCTTCCTCCCAACCAAAAGTGTTTCAATCACTTATTTTTTCTGTTTGTTACCATATTTTCAATCTTTAAAGCTTCAAAAATGAGAATATCAAAATTGCACAACGCATCGTCACTACTACTAATAGTCTCCCCTCTGAAACTTATCAATTGAAACTTTGGAAAAGGATGGAAAAATCAAATGTCGTTTACCAAATTCCCTGTCAGACTTGTGACAAAGCATATATTGGACAAACATCAAGAACTTTGTCTGGACGCCTAACGTCCCATAAAAGTGATAGCAATTCAAAGAAATTAACTTTGGCACTGGCTGAGAATGTCATCTCCAGTGAGCACATTTTGGATTACAACCATTTTGAAGTACTTTGCACAGAGAATAACTTACATAAATGGTTATTTGAAGAAATGTTTTCCATCAAGAATGATACCAACAGTATAAACAAAAATACAGACCTGGATAATTTGAGCAATATTTACAATGACATTTTGAAACTAAAACTTTTTCCCCAAAATTCCCACAATATGAACAAAACTCAACATAATCAAAGTTTCAAATTTCCCACTAATTGTCAGGTTGGTCATAAATATCCATACTATAGGGTATTCGTGAAAATGACGAATACTTTTCGAACTCAAGGGGAATTTTGACGTGGTTGCGATATTCAGTTTCTGAATCTTTGTAACTTTCATTTCAACAGACAAGAAAAACTTATCATAACATGGTGAAATAATTCAAATTAAATAAATGAAAACGCATATCAGATGCCCCAATTTTCGATACCTGAAAAATATGGATAACCAATCGCCGACATATATGAGGACCAATTGTCGACACTGTGAGAAATCAAAAACGGACATCAATGCTATGTTTATATTTATATCTATCGTGACTGAAAAGTATGAAAAAGTTATGCTCATATCTATAATGGGTAAAACTCGACAAAACATAAATTATTGAATAAATTTAAAAAAAAATTGCTACATAATCAATTTCTAGGAACCACTTTTCCCATTTCGAATACTTCATATACCCCACACAATAATTCTTCTCCCTGTTTCAGTATGGTTTCGAGACATTTCTTTTTTCATTTGATACCCATATTGAGGGGATTGAAAAACAAAGAAATCTTCCATTTTGTGGTGGCGACCATCTTCGATTTGAAATTTTTTCACGGAGTACTACTATCTTTGTACTGGTTCAGTCCTTTCATTTGATACCCATATTGAGGGGGTTGAACAAAATATGTCATCCGCCATTTTGTGGCGACGGCCATCTTGGATTTACAATGATACTGAATATACATAATTGTATTGTCATCAGAACTAAAGGTGTGTACCAAATTTCAGATTAATAGCTCAACAGGAAAGGAATACAATTTCAATTACTAGATTCAACCCACACAAATAAACAAGACTGTAAGCTGAATAAGACCGTTTAAAAATCAATAATAAAAAAAAAAGGAAAGGATTTCTTCATACAATAATTTTTAAAAAATAGTTTTTTTCTCCCCGCAACTAATTAGCGACAAAAAACCGGCAGATTCTGGATACTTCAGAACTGAGAAAAGATAGATATTACAGAAGTTGTTTCGCTAACTTCATATGAAGTTAGCGAAACATCGCATATTTTTTTATAAAAAGAGCGACAAATTTTTTTTTCTCCCCGCAACTAATTAGCGACAAAAAACGGCAATTTGGATACTTCGAACTGGAAAAATGAATTACGAAGTTGTTTCGCTAACTTCATATGAAGTTAGCGAAACATCACATATTTTAAAAAAAAAAAGAGCGACAAATTTTTTTTCTTCGCAACTAATTAGCGACAAAAAGGCGGCAAATTATGGAATAATCTGTTATCAACTTTTTCGGAGTTGTCTCGCTAACTTCATATAGGTGTTCTTTTCCACCCTTCCTCTCCTGAAGTCAGATATGCCCTCATTGTTACCGCTTCAAACACCATTCCCGTGTCTATCTGGTATCCACCTGCTACACATGAACAACGTATGTTCGACATCATCTTCCTCTCCGCAGTACGGGCATTCTTCAGATTCCACTCTCATATGGCTGTGCAAGTATTTTCTGAAGTAGCCGTGCCCATAAATTGCCTGATATGAAGTAGTACACTTCTCCATATGGTCTATTTACCCATTCCTCTTAGGTATGAGACAGTGAGTCCATCTTCCATATTTTCCGTTAGTTCACTTCAGTTACCAGCGAGACATAAGATTCGTTTTCTCCGTGGCCGTGGCTGTCCCTTCATACTTTTCCCTTCTTTCTTGGATCAGGAGCTCTATAGGGGGTATCCCAGCTATTACTCCAACTCCTTCATTTGATATCGTTCTGTACGCAGAGCAAATCCTGATACACATTTTGCGTTGGATGCCGGCCAATTTTGACATCAACTTCTTATTACTCGTGGCTGTGTGCCAGGTAGGAGAGACACACAGAATCTGGGAGTGGGCCACACTGAGTAGCACCCTCCTCTTGGAGGCCTCGGGTGCTCTAACGTTTGGCATGAGCCCGGACAGGGCTGCAACTGTCTTCTCTACTTTTTGGGGGACTCTAGCTACATGTTCCGCAAAAATAAGTTCTGTATCTAGCCAAACTCCTAGATATTGGCCTTAATGTACCTTGTACTTTGAATTGAATGTGACTGATTTTCCTCCTTGTTGTAAAAAGGGCTGCTTCTGTTTTTTCAGTCAGTCAGTCAGTCGAGTCCTTTTTGCTCCAGCTAATGGGATACACGTTTCAGTGATATGTTAGCTGTAGTCATCAGAATCTCTTCACCTTTGGCGATGTCATCAGCAAACCCTATCAGAGTGACTCCTACCGATTGTTCCATTCTCAACAGTCCATCATAGATGAGGTTCCAGAGTGTTGGTCCCAGGACTGACACTTGTGGAACTCCGCTGTTCATTTTCCTTATCTCAGTGCTGTTCTCGGCCTCTAGGATTATCTCCCTCTCTGATAGGTAGGACCTTATCACCTTAATGAGACTCTCATCCATTTCTCTCCTTCTCATCCCATCTAGAATTTTCTGCCAGCTTGCGCTATTAAAAGCATTTCCAGTGTTATAATGACTCAAAGTCTTCGGTGTGTCCAGGAATATGTTTCTCCTGCTTCTCTTGCGATCTTCAGACCTTCCTCTATAGCATCAATCGTCTGCCTTCCCTCGATGAAACCAAACTGTCGCGTAGACAGTCCACTCGTACGTGTTAGTTTTCCTCTCAGTCTAACGATAATCAGTTGCTCGTAGAGTTTTCCCTTTTCTCAGGAGCAACAGTTTTGCCCTTTTCCATTCCGTAGGTAACTGTGTGCAACTAGCTAAGTCATTGTATACGGCTTTTATTATTTCTGGAGGAATGTTTCCAGAAGCTTTATTCTCTTTGAGTTTGTCGCACGCCAAACGTAGTTCATTTATGTTAAAATTTGTAAATAGCACAGTTCTATCACAGTTAAAAATCACTTGCTTGTGCACCGAGAATAGGTGGTCTACCACTTCTTCCACGGTTCGTATGGGCATTTGTAGTCTGGGTGTACAGCCAGTCAGACTCTTTATGACAATCTTATAGCCATCCCCCCAAATATCATAGTTTACGTTATCACAGATCGTTTTCCAGCAGTCACGCTTGGATTTTTTTATGGTATTTTGGAGGCCTTTTTGCTTTTCTTATACTCATCCCAGAGCCGCGGTCTTTCTTCTGGGTTAATTCTCCTTCCTATCTATCTATCTATCTATCTATCAAACAGTGCGTTGCAAGCGATTCAATTGAACATAATTTATTTATTTTTGAATTCCCTGTAGAAACCTTATTAAAAAAGAAATATTGATATAACTCGTGAAGCTTCATTATTCTATTCGAATAGTTTTTTCTTCAGCTATTGGAAAAGATGAAAAAGAGATGAAAGTTTCAAATTTCAATTATCTCGAAGATTACTGGAAATGTCTAAAACATTATGGGAACAAAGTTTTTTCCTTTGAATGAAGGTACACAGATTCAATTTGTATAATGAATCTCCAGAAGCATGTATGTATATTGGCAGTGGTTCATGATTATCAAGTTTTTAGTGATATTTGCAAATGATTTGTAGATGCTTCCCAATCTTGTATTGAAATTTTGTAAATACCAAGAGGAATTTAATTTAAAATATTTCTCTGTGTTTTTTCTATTACACATTTCCATCTATAGGCAGGCATTTGATCTCATGGATTTTTTTCGATGAACATAAAAATTAAAATTGTAACTAATTTATTGCCAGTTGTCGCATATAAGCCACAACGATATTTTTCAAGTTAATTTTCCATGATTTTATGCAAACTTATATCTTATTACGTAAATTTTGAAAAGCAAAACGTAAACTAGCTAGACAGTTTTCGAATTTTGCAGTAGTTTGTAGTAAAATTAGTTCCCAAGATCTATCTATAATCATTATTTCCATGGAAAAAATATGAAAGTTAGATTTGTTGGGATTATGTTGGTTTTTCGTGAAATATTACAGTTCTATCTGATCTAATCTGAAAAATATTTATTACAAATTCAGATATTAAAAATGTAAGTAATGTAAAAGTTCGCACTGTATAATAAAATATATGTAGGTTTCATAATCATTGTGAGATCGTACTTTTTATAATATGAAACACACAATGACTTTACATTTTTCCCAGTGTATGTATGTCAGTGAATGCCTATTTTACTAATATTAATAGAATATAATTTGGGTGATTTGCATTTTTAATTTCTCACGGAGCGTTCGAAAACATCATTAATGATTGACAAGATATCGAATTAATGGTATTAATTTAATTGGTTGGCATTGTCAAAATATTTTTTCACTGGGTAGAACTCAATTAATAATATGAGATTGAACATATATAGGGTGAGCCGTACTAAGATCAAAGGACTCGGTGTGTCGGTTCTTCACGTCATTCCAAAAAAAAAAAATCTATGAAAAGTTGAAGACTGGGGCATTGACAATTGATTTTTGTCCTGGGAAAGGTGGAAAAGATGGACGCCCCTTGATGGTGTGAGATTTCCTGAGACCTCTGTCTCAGGTTTATCTACTAAAAACTCCAACCTGTAGGCTGTTCTGACCGTGGTCTCAGATGAAACTTGGGTCTATTTGCCCATTGTATGCTTTCCATCCAAGGAAACCGTGTGTTTTTTCGAACATATGCATCAGCTCAGTAGTCACTTCCGAATATAATTTCCAAGCCAGGCCCGATAGTATACATTTTATGTAAAGGAACGTCGAGCATGGCTGGTTTATTGCGTTCACTATATGCATTTAGTATGTGAAATGGTTGTACTGGGTATGAGTTATGAGTTTTTTCTACGGGGGTTTATTGCGGACTTGGAAATATGGAGTTTAATATGGCGGGGCACGTATAACGACCGGGTCGTGGAAAATCTGCTCTTGGATTTCGCTGCGGGATAATCTTTCATCGTTAAGTGTACAAGACATTAAAAGAACATTTCTCGTTTCACAGGAGTTTTGATGGTCGAGGCAACAAACAATTATTTCTACAAACGTTTTTCTAAATAAAAAATGCATATTCAAATGAGTCTAGAAAATATTTATTTATTCAAATTTTAACTAGTCCCTGAAATATTCCAGATTTTTTAATAGTCAGTTTTATTGTGTAAGGGGGAAAACACAGAGAGAAAGTTTCTATTAATGTTGTCCATATCGTTTTCCCAAGTTTTAGTTTGAGGTTTATACTGTTGTATCAAACCATATATAGAAACAACGATATATATAGAATCAACAAGAAACCTAAAAAAAAATTACATAACAAACTAGAAATAGTGAAAAATATAAATTGGAAAATAATGTATGAGAAAAATGATTTCAATGACATAACTAACTGGTTCTTTATTAGAATACAAACAGCAATAGAGAACTCAACAATCCATAAAAAACTGAAATATTCAGAGAGAAATAGAAACCCTTGGATTACCACAGGCCTAATGAAGTATGTTGAAAGGAAACAAAAAGTATATGAAAGAGCATTGAAAATCCTAATGATGTACCATTTCTCGATGAATATAAACGCTTTAAAAATAATCTAAGTAAACTTCTAAAAAAGGCAGAAGAAACTCATTACAAGCGACATATTTCACGGAAACAAGAACATAACAAATAAAACCGAAATAGCTAATACTTTAATCAACATTATGCAAGAATAGGAAAGAGAATGGTGGAAAAAATTAGCAAACCAAAAAATTCAGTTTTAAATAGAAGCACATCCAATGCTACCATGTTCATGAGGCCTACTTCCTTAGTAGAGGTGGTGATTATAATCAAATAATTGAAAAATAATAAGAGGCCAGGAACAGATGCCTTGACATCAATAAGATGATAGAAAACGGAATTTTCCCTGATGTATTCAAAACAGCCACAATAAAACCTTTGTATAAAAAAAGGGATAAGAGCCCAACTAACAATTTGGTGCTTTATAAAAACTGAAAGAACGTTTACAAACCATTTTTTATAAAGCGTTATTCGTCTCAAAAACATTTTTACGGCGTTCTTACAGCAACTATAAACGCTAATAGTAGAGGGGACCGTGGGAGGTCGACCTTCACCGATCTGATAACTCGATGAGACATATTTTTTATCAAATATAATTTATAAACAAATATGCCCATGATAACTTGCCTATCGAAAACTGTTCATAGCTATTTTTAATTGAATTAATTTTAATTAATTTTCTTTCATCATCTTCACTCTTTTGATAACGGAATGAGTTTTACCTCAACTGATAGTTTTTAACGCACAGAATATGCCTAGGTAGGCTTGCCTACTTATTTCTGTGCATGGCTACCTGGCAAGCAGATGTGAACAGGTAAGTCAATATAGGTAACTACACCGATCTGTTAACCAATCGAAATTGATATCATAGGTAAGATAATTTAATTACAAAACCAATCGTATAGGCTTGCCTGCAAAAAATCGTACATAAAATATTATTGTCAAGCTATGAAGTTTTAGAATTTTAGCTATTTGATAGGTGCGAGAGAGAAAGTAGAGCGACCGAGGTCCGTGTGATAGAACAGGACACAACATAGCAGCTGACACGCTACCTGACCGTTGAATGTATCCGAGTGCGCATGCTCGTGTACATGTGAGTGACAGTGACAGCATTTATTTACACTCGACAATAATTTTGAACTTTTTTATATGCTTTGTAATAAACGCTTTTAACAACATAAATGTATTAAATTTTATTTTTCTATATTGATGATTTTTTAAATTTATTATACTAAAATTTTGAAAGTAACACTTATTCTTTCCCGCTTTGCGGCATTTATTTGATTCTAAATAATAAATAAATTATTCTTTATTTAATTTTAAATAAAAAATATATATTTTTTTATCATTTTTAAATTTTATAATTTAGCTTTAAAATGAAAAAAAAAGTTGTTTTTATTTATTAATATATTAAATGATTTATTTTTGATTATTCCATAGCTGTAAGTATATATAGTGTGAAATAATACAAAAATTGTTATCGAATTAGAGTTATAATAAATTAGAGTTCAAAATTACTGTCGAGTGTAAATAAATGCTGTCACTGTCACTCACATGTACACGAGCATGCGCACTCGGATACATTCAACGGTCAGGTAGCGTGCAGCTGCTATGTTGTGTACTGTTCTATCACACGGACCTCGGACGCTCTACTTTCTCTCTCGCACCTATCAAATAACTGAAATTCTAAAACTTTATAGCTTGGCAATAATATTTCATGTAAGATTTTTTGCAGGCAAGTCTATACGATTGGTTTTGTAATTAAATTATCTTACCTATGATCTCAATTTCGATTGGTTAACAGATCGGTGTAGTTACCTATATTGACTTACCTGTTCACATCTGCTTGCCAGGTAGCCATGCACAGAAATAAGTAGGCAAGTCTACCTAGGCATATTCTGAGTGTTAAAAACTATCAGTTGAGATGAAACTCATTCGGTTATCAAAAGAGTGAAGGTGATGAAAGAAAATTGATTGAAAGTAATTCAATTAAAAATAGCTATGAACACTTTTCGATAGGCTAGTTATCATAGGCATATTTGTTTATAAATTATATTTGATACAAAATATGTCTCATCGGGTTATCAGATCGGTGAAGGTCGACCTCCCACCGGCTCTTAGACTATAAATGGGCACAGTCTTATAAAACGAAACATTTGTTTAAGAAGTTTTATTACGCCTGTGACAGCTTCTACAGAATTATTGTATAAACATTTATATATAATTTATAGGAACTGTATAGAATCACCACAGAATAGTTTTATAAGATTTTTGTAATAATCATTCACAAGTTCTATTCAGTTCATTATTTATCACTTAAGGAACTTTATAAATCTCTAAAAAACATTTTTTATGGGAACTGCTCTCCTTTGTAAAACTTTTTTATCGCGTACAGGAACAATAATAAAATTTAGTAGTTTCTTAAAGTATTCCACGGAAAATGAATAATCTTACCAATTTCACAAAAGTGATTTCTTTGTTGTTCTCGTGACAATTAAACATGTCAGGATTGATAATGTCTATACTTCGTATTGCGGTGGATTGCTTCTGCGTATTTATATTAATTTAATTAACACATCCTAAAGCTAACTATGAAGTTGATTTCGACTGCGGATGAATTTCACTGTGGATTATATGGTACATATAATATAAAATTTTCAAGCGCTGTGGAATTTTTGAAAATTTCTTTAATTTACCAAAAATAATTAAATTTTTTTTTTAGAACTTTGCTACCCATTTGATCAATTGTTGTTGATTTCGCGACAGTAAACTTTTCTGAACATTAGTTTTTCTTTTTATAGCTGAGGAATAGAGATTTTGTATGTTTTAGTTTTTGACTTCATACTGGTCATCACTATTATGCGATTCAATATGGCTTCATGTTATACAACACTTTCATCACAAGAACAGTGTCTGTATGGCTATTTAACTTTGTTGGTAATTTCTATAAAATAGTCACAATATATATTGTCTTTTAACTTCACACAGGCGTATTACAAAAAATTAAATTAGTTCTTCCGATTCATTTGGAGAGTATGCTAAGGTACAAATGATTTTTTGAGAATTGTTGGTATACTTGGTGTTAGATGACGATTTAATTCGGAATATCTTCCAATAATTACAATGGACGGTCGTGTGGCTCATCAAATATTCAGAATATATCTTTTTCAGCAACCGAATCGAAAGTGTATGGCCTCTTTTATTACCATAATTGAGGACCAAAGTTTAATTTCAAGTCCAAGGACGAGATATATTTTCAATTCTAGTACTGAAAGTGTTGCCTACCACATATCACATTTGCACTACATGAATTGAAGAAGGTGTTACCTAATAGCAAGGCTCTGCTTTCGATTACCGTTAGTGAGACCATGGATGCAGTTTTCACAGTTGTAGAAAAAACAGTATAATTTATTTGGATTGAAAGTGAGTCTCGAAGCCTTTTATTTCCCTTCGCCTCGCAAACGCAAAGTTTTTGCTTGTCAAACAAATCATGATTTCGCACGGCTACTTTCACTTCGTCTAACAAATGCAAATTTTGCTTGTTAAATGAAGTGCAATTATTAGTTCCAATAAAACAATGTACCATTTTCTTCAAACGTCAGAAATTGTTGACATTTTATGTCTCGCAATTCGCGATGTCGAAGTTTGACATTTTCGCCGGTAACAGCGAATGTATAAATGTTGTTAGGCAACTCCACACAGCTGAAAATTAGGATATGTTATTGAAAAAGCTAGTAGAAACGAATATGAAAAGCCAAAATCTCCAGAATTCAATGACACGTTTCAAACGAATGGCAATTATTATCAATGATACATGTGTAATAATACAGTTACAGTAGGTTGTAACGCTGCCACAACGGCTCCAAAGCAACTTTTATGGAATAAATGTATATTTTAGCAGCAGTTTGCGTGGTGTGTTATACAACGGAGAATTCTGCTTTTGTATAATAGCAGGTCGTGCAGCACTTATACAGCTTTACTTTGTGTCATAGTTGTAGCACTTATAGAGCATCACTGTCGAGGGGGAAACAACTACCCAAAATATGTACACCATAATTAAATATCTGATAATTAACAATATTTAAAGTATACTTAGGATAATGATAATATTTAATGTACTGAAAATGTATTTAAATAATTTAAGTATAATTAAACCCGTGTTTTACAAAAATACCCAAAGTGTATATCTTGGTGAGAAATTAAAATGAACGTTTTCAAGGTATTGGGACATATTATATTTCATTCAAAAAATCCTCTATTTGAGGATCAGGAGAATAACTGAAAAATGAAACGTATTCCAAAATAAATATTTATTCACAAATAAAATAAATAATACATAATAGTATCATAAATAAAAGTTTAAATGTCAAACTAAAACCAGATATGCTGATAAAACTTCAGATCAACTCTAGGAACAATCTACCAGAAAAAAATAACTGCTATTTTTGCGGTCCAGTTTACTTATGCTTACACTGAAAAAACAGACATAGTGTACAAATAAATATTAACCAATTTATTTTTTAAAAGATTTGTTCTTTTTGTTGATTTCGTTCAATGATGGACTACTGATTTGAAATGGATGGGAACCTTGCAAAGATATTGGACCTTCGAAAATTAATTCAATCGACACTTCCTGTATGTCGTCCTTCATTGGCCACACAAACAAATCAAGATCATATTTAAAAAAATTTATAACAACAAGTTTTTCCTTCAATTCCATTAATCTCCCAATATACCAGCTATCGCTATATGCAACTGCATAGTACTTTTCGGCGATTAGAGGAATGTGTTTGCCTTAACAATATATGACTGTAATACAGTAGTTTCGTGTTTCGTTTGCTTGGGTTTCCTGGATTTTTTTTTCCTGAGTGTATCCAAATTCAGCCCTTTCACTCGCTCCAGGCGGTCTGTACTTAATTTTTTGTTCGATTTTTCCTCCAAGAACCAACATAAAGTCGATTTCTTTACAATGACAGTTCTTCCTCCGGATTGGAGTTTGATGAGATGCTGTTTGGACATTTTTCGGAATAATCAGTTAAATTTAAATCAACATTTTTCAGCAACTCCATAACATTTTCATCTTCATATTAATTTCAATTCCATATTTTTGGCAACTTCATTCATTGTTTTCCACCGATTCAAAACGTCTGTATGCACGAAACCATTATTTGTTCCATAAACACAAAGGCAAAATGCAGCAGCATTTGGAACTAATGCTGAGCCATTATCAAGTAGGCGTATCTACTTTTGACACTGCTCTTGAAGCTTTGTATGACTCGAGCATCGGCAAATCCGATTTTTCATCAATGGGTAATTCAAAACCAATTATGTTATTTGTATTGGAGTCGTACTGAATTCGACCTGAAACGAGACAATTATCGAACAGTTATTTTTGCTTACTTACCGGTTATGACAGTCCCGTCCTCGCTAACCCATATTTTATTTGGATAGTTATGTTTATCCAGATATATTTCAATTCTGCAAAACGGAGTTTGCCCTCAGAAACGTCAAATTCTTTCTGGAGGGTTTTTCTGACAGATGATACAGAGAGGGTAAGGATTGTTTTAAATTAGTATAGAGCGTTTCATACAAAAGGCATCCCCCCGTCAGGTACAAATAGTTAGAAAACAGCTTCACTTCTTTTTGAAATCTCTTGCCTGTAGATTTTTTAGCGTTGTTTTCAGCAGCTTTAATGAGCAATTCTAACGCTTTCGATTTCGTTAATGATAATTTCTCAACATTTTCACAGAATTCTCTGCTTATATTATCTGGTTCTTTATCAATGACATATTCGATATCTTTTATAATCGGAAAAACCTTGTTAAAATTTATTGTCGTTCATCCAACGATGCCGCATCTAGTTTTCGCCTACTCCTTTCTCTACGACTATACTTCATTTGTTTCCATTTATTTGTTTTTATTATTTGTATCGCAGCCGAATTTTTTGAGCAGAAAATGTTGGCTACCTGATTACCAACATCTCTGCTTTCTGAAAATTTGAGTCTGAACCATTTTCGTCGGATATATTTGTATCATCGGGTCCATTGCCAGGCTGCCCAGAAGTGGATGCTTTTGATACAAATGTATCTAAAGTTGTCAGTGAACTTTTTTTTAATGATTTTTCATCTAAATGTTTTTTTATATGTTTATAAAAATTTGACAGGGTCCAATAGTATTTGCTACCCATTGAATATGTAGACACTCTTACTTCTAAATTGCAAATAAAACATGGTATTAAAGCAGAGGCATCATTACTCGTGGATGAAGAATCCAGAGCATTGACAGTTATCTTCACATCGAAATCAATTTCATTATATAATTTTAAATTTTCTTTCTTCCTGAGATTCTTTATGTAATTAACTAAATGTTTATTCAGTTTGAGTCGTTCTTCATTAATGTTGAATTCTCGGTTGGATTTGTTCATATCTTGTGAATCCGAGTCAGACTTTTTATTCCTATTAGCAGTTTGTGATTCAGCCTTCCTCTTCTTACTTTGGAGAGACTGACTGGAATAGTTCAGTTTTGTAATATGATCCTTCAAACACAAAAGTGTCCTATACTTATCCACATGGGATTTTAAACTTTTCGTTATTAGAACTGAATAAACCAAAATATGTTTTTCGCTCGTTTTCATCAGTGATATCTATCATACTTGGTAACTCTTCTCTAGCAAATTTCTCTAACTGGTGGATATCATCTTCGGAGAAAGTGGATAAAACTATTCTACTGTTATACCCACTTATATTGAGTAAATTAATAATAAAATTCGGTATATCGAATGCATCTTTGATTTCTTGTAAAAAAAAATCAAAATATCACTGTACCTATTTGCTTTGCTACCATCACGTACTTCCATAAAAACAAACGAGGATTTACTGCCAAATCACCCACATAATATTACTTAACCATTTTCAATAACTCATAGCATGTCGATTACAATAGATACAGATCCCGCGGGGAATGATTAAAATATTCAAGTCGCAAAAAAAGAATTAAAATAGGCACAATTTTTTTTTTCGCAATTTCCAAAATCATTATTTCTAATTATTCATTCGTCGTATTATATGTCCACGCCGCAACGTCTTTTGATAAACCTTAGCCAGCCGTGCGCTCAAACCACCCTGAAGGCACAAAGCTCTACTGCCCTGAAACTCCTGCGAAAGCAAAACGAACCATTTTATGTTCGTGCGTCCTCTCCCCCAACTTTAATCATAAATTTAAATCATAACAGCGTCGTCAACGGCTGCCGACCGAAGAAACCCATACCACAAAGCTATCTATTAAATATATATACTCTGTACTTCAAATTCCCGCCGCGCAGTACACCAGAAACCACCCAAAAAAAAACATTGCATAGAACTAAATGTTATCACTTATTCCATCATTGCCTCGAAAAAACGAAAAATTCAAATAATTCCTGGTTTGTTAATGTATAAATAACCTCTAAGTATTAATTATAATTAGATAAATAACATAATATTAAAATTACGAAGAAATCACAAAACTTACCTGTTGAAGACATGGTTTTAATAAGAAACAATAAACTGCCACAAATGTATCAAGTTCACCAGTTCACTTCGAATATTACCGACAACCTGTATCACCCTGCCAGTTAGACACACACTAACGAATTATGCAAGAAAATGTCGGTACTGAACTGCATCCCAAATATTTTAAATATATTCGGGGGCTGAAAAGGATATTGTAATATTTAAACTGTAGTGAAATACTGAAAATTATATTTTGGTAATGAAAATAATATTAAAACTATAAGTAGGTATTTCTTGGGAATACTGACAAATATCGAAATATTTTAAATATATTGTGGGTATTTTGATAGTGAAAATAATATTTAAAGTATGGAGTGGATATTTTTGGAATAAAAGTAATATTTAAAGAATGAAGCGGTATTTGTTGATACTGAAGTACTGAAACTGATATTGAAATAATTTAAGTATATTTAAGATATTTTGGTACTTAAAGTCGTATTGAAATAATTTAAGTATATTTAAGATATTTTGGTACTTAAAGTCATATTGAAATATTTAAATGTCTGCATGTACACCTATTTAAAGAGTTGTTTCCCCCTCGATCACTGTTTTATTGCGATGTATTTGCATCACATTAGAGCAGCTAAAAACTTTTGAAAACGTATATGCATTATTAATAAAACTAGGCTTAACCTATCTATTTGGCTTTTCTGGGACACGGTATATTCCAATAACCATAGGTTTTATTTTAGGCAACTCGTATATGTTAGAAAGTATTGGCCAAAACTCATATTTACTACTTCTGTATATTGGTAAACCATCCATGTTCACATTGACATATATTGTTTTGGGTAAATCACTGATTTTACCCAAAGCCTGTCTCAAACTAATTTCGAAACCACGATGCCAATAAGTTGCCAGTGCCAACTTTTGTAATTGCCTGCGAAGCGTTTATTGATATTTTTCAATAAATCTTTCGCAGCCAAATGGGATATCTTGAATGTGACCGCCCATGATCTCAGATGATTTCTAAATTTCACATCTTTTGCCATCTCAGAAATAACATTATCTTCCTCCTCGTTAGAATAATCCAACTCTGAAACGCAGTTACTTTCGGTCACTTCGGTATCATTTGGCACGTTTGCTGCTTGTGTACCACATATGGAAGGACTTTCATCATGCACAGAGCTGGTTGAGTATTGATGAGTTATTAGATCAAAATTCTCTTCATTATCCAGATTGTTCACCTTCATACGAGAATCCGCACTGCCGTGAAGAATTTTCTGATAGTTGGTCTCAACTCTTCTGCGGAAAGCGCTACTTCTTTTTTCCACCTGTTTATTTGTGTTATTGACATGTACGCACACTTGAGAAACCAGAAAGAAACTGAACTAATATGGTGTATCCAAATGAAGTACTACTGTAACAGTTTCATTTTATAAAAGTGCTTTTCAATATCATTTTGTGTTCAATAACAGTTTATTGTTCTAACACTGCTTTGTTGGACCATTCAGGAGCATATTATTCGTACTGTTATAGAATAGGTATTTATCCATTTTTGTCGGAAGCATATCGCTTCCTGAAGTGAAAGAGTATTACAGAAAACACCAATACAACTGTTACCGAACTATTATTGAATGTTATTGCTGTGTTACAGATAGTTGACTATGATATATGAAAAAATAAAAATAACAATTCTGACATTGACAAAAAACGTGTTATCAATTTTTGCCTTTCGAACCGGAAAATATTGAATTTAAAACGATATTTCAGGTAAGACTGAAACATCCGGCTTACATCCTCTCTGGACATAACCCTAGTCTGATTGTCAAATGAGTCCAATTTCCATTGTTCTTTAACTAGTTCATGTAAAATATCCAAATCATCTTTTAATTTAGAGTCTATGTGGCATACCGAGTGTCTATAGCTACCCTCATGGGGCATGTTGCAATTACCACGGAGAACCCATCCAAGTAACGTTTTGCTCATTGCTGGACCATTCCAATACCCATTGATAACCTGTCGGCTAACCAATAGGGGCCAATTGTCCTGTCCAATCAAAATTTTTGGTTCAGCTTGAGTCATAGATGTCGTTTTATTGTCGATATAGGGATATTTTCGTGAGATGTCTTCAATATTTATGGGGTAACCAGAGCAATCCATTTAGAAATTGCCAACGATTTGAGCACAGATGGTTTTATTCATACCTTTCGACAATTTGGATGTAGGCGAGGATTTCCAGAAGAAGTCTATAGTGATAATGGGACTTGTTTCAAAGGAGCTGAACGAGAACTTTCTGATAATCTTGAGAAGCTGAATCAATCAGAAATTATGAAATTTTGTTCCTTAAAATCTATAAGATGGTTTTGGAATGCTGCATACGCACCAAACATGGGAGGATGCTGGGAGAGACTTATCCAATCTGTTAAGAAGAACATCAAGGAAGTATTGAAAACCAAATACCCGCAAGAGTATGTTCTTAGGACAGTTTTTACGGAAGTAGAGAACATACTTAATTCAAGACCACTGACTCATGTACCTGTAGACCCTGACGACGAAGAAGCCTTGACACCGAATCATTTCCTCCTAGGGCAGTCATACACTGCTTTGCCATGTACAAACACTGATGTCAAAAATATTGATCTCTTATCCAAATGGAAAGCTGCCCAGAAGATCGTCGACTCATTCTGGTTGAGATGGACCAAGGAGTATTTGCCATTTCTAATCAATCGTACCAAGTGGCATAAGGATCAAAGATCCGTCAAAATTGGGGACATAGTTCTAATCGTCGACCCAAATGGCCCTAGGAATGTTTGGATGAAAGGGAAAATTACTAAACTTTATCCAGCAAGAGATGGAAAAATCAGAGTTGTAGACGTCACCACGGCAAATGGAAGTCAACTACGACGACCTGTTTCCAGACTCTGTATACTAGATGTAAGAGGAAAGGAGGACAAGGAAGATTAGAAGAATTCGAGTAATTGTTTATGGAGAACAATTACTAAGGGGGAGATATGTTACAGTTATATTTATTATTTATTGACCGAACTATTATTGAATGTTATTGCTGTGTTACAGATAGTTGACTATGATATATGAAAAAATAAAAATAACAATTCTGACATTGACAAAAAACGTGTTATCAATTTTTGCCTTTCGAACCGGAAAATATTGAATTTAAAAACGATATTTCAGGTAAGACTGAAACAACAACAATTTTGTAATCTGTTGATGAATTTTTATAAACCATTTATAAAACTATCTGCGGAAGAACAGAACAGTACCTGATAATATCACTACAAAACTACTAGAAATCATTTTGGTCCTCTAAGCTGAAATGTCGTATAACTTGAATTGTATAAACGTTTAAGAAACTGTTTCAAGTTCATCCTCTAAGATGTTTTATAATTTCACTCTAAAAACGTTCTCAACAATGATCTAAACAACAATTTGGTTTCAAAGAACAAAATAATCATGTTCGCAATGTTAATTCAACAGATTGGCTTTTCGACAGTCGCAATATAATGCCAAAGAAACTGAATAGCTCTGTTACCTGAAAATCACAAAGCCAATTTGTTAGTTGGGAGAGAAATGTGAAAATCAGAATCATGGAATTTTTGGAAAAAGATTATTTACTATCAAAAAACCAATTTGGTTTCAGATCCAAAATGTCAACAGATGCAACACTGCATTTAACGAACAGTATTTACAAATGTCTGGATGAGGGAAAATGCTCTATTGGAATATTCTTAGACCTAGCCAAGGCCTTCGATACTGTCAACCACAAAATTCTCATTGAAAGTATGGAGGACCTTGGAATAAGAAGCATCACTTTGAGAAATTATTGCAATTTTACCTCACTAAAAGATTCCAGTCCGTGAAAATTGATGATGTACAGAGCGACACCCTAAAAGTAATGACTGGTGTTCCCCAAGGAACAGTACTCGGTCCGATACTGTTCCTCCTATACATCAATGGCCTATTAAAACTCAACTTGAATGGTACTATATCGTCATTTGCCGACGACACCGTAGTCGTCTGTTCTGCCAAAACTTGGGAAGATACAAAATCACAAGCCAAAGATGATATAGAAAAAATAAAAATTGGTCAAGTGAAATGGACCTTTCTCTAAACTTGGAAAAAACCAAATCCATAAAATTTTTCTTTAATAAAAATTATTCATCAAATATACAGGGTTTAACAATACCTAATGATGGACAATTGGTAGAAATTGTAGATAACTTAACTTACCTTGGAATTGAACTGGATAAGCACTCAAAATGGAATATACATGTAAACAAAGTCGTAAAAAAGCTAAGACAGCTTCAAACAGCTGAGAAATATCCTTGATACTAAAGAGCTCAGAATAACTTACGACTCTCTAGTAGAACCCCACATACAATATAGCATATTAGGATGGGAGAGACTGTATGAGTGCCATGTGAAAAATTTCAAAATCATTCAAAAAAAGGACCTATTCAACCGAAAACCTCTTTAGGAAATTACTAATTTTCAATATTACAAAATTATACCTCTATAGAATATTTGTCTCCAACGAAAAAAAAACACGAATTCATTGTTCTCCGGAACACAGATATAAAAAAATCTAAAGTAATCAAGTCAATAGGTCAAAGATCGTATTTTTCACAGCTCCTCGAATATACAGGATGATTTCTCAGTTATTTATAAGGTGAAGAGTTCATATAAGCATGGGACCGCAAGGCTTTCATTTTTAATATACAGGGTGTTGAGAATTTATTTTTATTCTAGTTTTTCGTAAATAATTTTTAAAATAATGTCGATATTTGCACAAAAATTGTTATTTGGGGATTTTTCAATATGAGACATTAAAATTTGATCTTAGTTTGGCCCTTAATTGTAGGGGGCCCCGCCAACAAGTCTTTGTCTCTTTTGGGGAGTCACAACTTTGTCGTGCATGTATGTATCACATTATCTAGAAGAAAAATCGATTCCTCTATCATTTTTACGTGAAAAAATTATTATTTTCAAAAGTCTCTACCAGCAGCCGTTTTCGAGATATTTTGATTTAAATTAATCGATGCATGTGTTTGTCAAAAAGTGAAACAATTTTGAAAACTTTTTTTTAATTCAATATAGAAACATTTCCAACGCTAATTTTTACAGCAACAATAAACAACGGAACACTAGATATAAATCTGAATCAAAATCACAATAAATGTTCAAAATGTCCACCTCCTGCGTGTATGCACGCATCCAATCTTCTTCTCTTTGATTCGCGCACTCTTTGGAAAATTCCTGGAGTATTTTGTACCGTTCTACAAGAGTTAATTATTCGATTACTTAATTCTTCTTTATTTTGGATAGGTGCCTGGAAAATTAAGGATTTTAGATGTTCCCACAGGAAAAAATCCAAACTGTCATGGTCTGGTGACCTAGGGGGCCATGGTTGAGGCCCTCCCCGAAAGTTTGATCTAAAAAGTCTCGCGCTTGGGTGCTAAAATGTGCCGGGGCACCGTCATGCATAAACCACATTTCATTTCATAGTCTAAGCGGCACATCTTCCAGTAAAATAGGCAAATCTTCTTCAAGAAAATGACGATATATGTCTCAGTTTAATCTTTCCGGAATAAAGAATCGACCTATAAAATAATCTCCAAGGATTCCTGCCCACACGTTAAGAGAGAACTGTTCTAGGAAATGTGATTCCTGTATCGCATGGGGATTTTCCTCTGACCACAAATGATTGTTGTCAAAATTGCGTATAGCGTTGCGTGAGAAATTTGCTTCGATGGTAAACAGGATTTGATTTTCAAATGAAGGATTTTGAATGAGACATTGGAGAAACCAACGAGAGAAGTTGATGCGTAATTGAAAGTAACGAGGAAGTAGTTCCTGAACTCTTTGAATATGGTATCGATACAACAAATTATCAATTAAAATGTTCCATACCAGAACATGAGAAATGTTTAACGTCAGCGCTATTTCTCTAGAGCTTGTTTCCGGGTGTTCTACCAGATTAAGAGCTGCTTCCTCGGTTTCTGGGGTTCTTAGACAGATGACTAGAGCTTTCTCAAAACTTCCTGTTTCCCTTAACCGAGCTTGAATTCTTGAAAATGCATGCAAGCATTTCCGTTAGCAAGTCCGTATGTAAAATGTAAGTCAGCATACTCTCCATTGGTAAATTTTACCATTTTTTAATAAATAATCACAATAATAATAAATAAAACTATTTAACTCTGCATCAAGATATTATTTTTGACATGACATCCCAAAAAAAACATTGGAATAAACTTACTAGCCTACTATATACTTTTATTTTCAAAGAGTTCGCGAATCAATGAGAAGAAGATTGGATGCATCGATTAATTTAAATCAAAATATCTCGAAAACAGCTGCTTGTAGCGACTTTTGGAAAACATATTCTTTTCACGTTAAAATGATAGAGGAATCGAATTTTTTTCTAGAAAATGTGATACATACATGCACGACAAAGTTGTGACTCCTCAAAAGAGACAAAGACCTGTAGGCGGCGCCCCCTACAATCAAGGGCCAAACTAAGATCAAATTTGAATTTATCATATTAAAAAATCCCCAAATACTAATTTTTGTTCAAATATCGACCTCATTTTGAAAATTATTTACGAAAAATAAAAATAAATTTTAACATCTTGTATATCAAAAATGAAGAGTCCGCAAGGCTTATATGAACTATTCACCTTATAAATAACTGAGGAATCGTCCTTTTTTTTTTATGTTCTGGTTCCCACGAAAAGGGATATCCTGTGAAATATGGGACACTTATTACATAACAGCCTGTATACTCAAGTACCCCAAAGCATAAGAACTATAAATAATGACTCACTCTTTGAAAAAAGGATAAAGAACTGGCTAAGAAGCTATCTGGGGTAAATATTGCAAAATTATCAATATACGCATTTAATGCTAAAAACTCAATACTTATTCTGTAACTTCAGTTACCATATATTATTTCAGTAAATAAAAAAATTAAAAGAATATATTATATTATTGCTGAAAAAATTTCACTTTTTTCCTCTCTTTCATCACATAAATTTGCAAATCTAGTCATAATCACAATGTGTTTTCTTTTCTTTTTATATACATCTAAGTCTACATTGCATGTGTTATATTAATATGTATAAACATTAATATGCCACCACAAATAATAATTTGTAATACTAATCACTTGAAACTTCAAGATTCGGAAGTGAACTGGATACTCCCATAACAAGAGAACTTCATGGGAGCTGTTGAGTTTAGTCTTTAGCTGAAGTAAATAATTATTATATGAAGAAGAATAACAGTAAATGAAAAAATAATAAGGATATATGGATAAATGAAAATTCTATGTATCATGTTAAAATAAGTAGGTCAGACAAATCCATTTCAATTATTTTTGACGAACAATATATATGACTAATCTCGAGAAAGTATAATGTTGAAATTTGACGTTACACTATAACCCATGTGAAACCAGAAAAAGGACTTAGTTTCCTGAATTCATTTTTGCGCCGGTTCGAAATTCAAACTGTCATTACCACCCATATGATACCACGAAAATAAAAACACTACCACCCATATGATAATCTCAACAATAGATATAAAAAAATGTTTCTATCAATCACTATAGTGTCACCTCGAAATTTAAAAAGGAACTTAAATTTATATGAGACGTGTACAATAATTGTCCGTTTTCCTCTAAAACATGGTGCTTGAAGACAACAGTTTTTTATCCCCCCATCCACATCACATCATGACTATCAAACCAAGTCTCGTCAAGACACACCTTTGCCATTCGGAAAAACAAGGATCTTATGAATTAGAAAAACGAGTTATTCAGGGAGCTACGGACTGGTTCAATGCGAATAGCCTAAGTGTGAATAAAAGCAAGACCCAATCAGTTATGTTCTCATTGTCACATAATCCCTCACACAATGTAAAGTGTCTTGGCATAACCATTGACTCAAAGTTATCTTGGAAACCTCAAATTGATAAACTAGCGAAAAATCTACCAAGCAAGGTCTATGCAATCAGATAGATAAAAAATAAAGTTGGTAATGAAGCTGCCCATACCGCTTATCATGCAATGTTTCATAGTTCTTCAACTTATGGATTGATAAACTGGTGCATATCTATCTATTCATATCCCGAGAATATTTACAATTCAAAAATTGTTTTGAAAATATTTAAATTGCTCATCAAGAGAGTTGTATAATTTACAGCCAGTAAAAAAAAACTTTTTTGGTACAGCGTAGTCCGGTGATTCTCAGGTTGTAGTTGGCCTTTGAAACGTGTATTATGGTCATGCTTCTCAGCAGTATTCAAAAACTTGTTTTTATTTTTATAGACGTATGTACAAACTTCCAGTATATATAAGCTTACAACAGTTAGGATTTTGAATTTTTTTAAATAATCTCTGCAGCTCGTTCTAGTATCGATACTAGCAAGAATTCTAATCGCATATTTCTGAAGTACCAATACTCTATTCACATGTGCACAATTTCCCCAAATCAAAACTCCATACTTTATATGGGAATGAAAATTTGCATAGTACAATGACAGTAGTGTGTACTCACTACAGTGGTTCTTCATAAATTTCAGACTATAACAGCTACTCTGTAATTTTTTACACAAACAATAAATGTGACAATTCCAGTGAAGTTGCCTATCATAGGTAACCCCCAATAGTTTCACTGATTTACTACTTACTATTTCATCATTGGAACCTTCAAAAAGTTTGATTTCATCAGTCCTGCCATTACCAAAAAGAACAGTTATTGTTTTAAAATGACTTGTCATAGCACTAAGGTGTAATAGTTTGACCAATAAAAAATCTAATCTAATCTAAATGACTCTTAGATTCCCGATGTTTTTTTATTTGGCGTAAATAATCCTGTCTTTGGAGGACGAGTTGGGGTAATTCCATTATTATCATTCGCTGATAGATTTTCTTGTGTTTGAAACCACAGTCTGCAATCATTTTTACAAATTTAAAGCAGCTTTGCTCAAACCAGCAATTTTAAATGTATGGTATTTTTCACTATTTCCCTCATTATTTTTGAACCAATCATATGGCCAAAATTTCAAACTCGAGAACCGATCAGGGTCAGTTTTATAGTGATAAAACGTCCTCTCGCTGCTTTATACTGATAAAACCACTTGAAGATTCGATATTGTTTTGCGATAAAACGACACTAAGGTCCTGTCAGAATTATATGACAACAAATATAATTCCTATATAGGGAAACTGGAAAGGCAAAATTGATTAAATAAGTGATTTTCAACTCACTATTACAGTGATTTGATATTTTAATTTAAATATACCTTTTTCAGCATGTTAGAAACCTCAGATTTTCAAGTAAGGCAATGAATAATTGAAATCCGTTATTTTCATAACATCAACAACAATTCTGTGGACTAGTGGATAGCGCACAATACACCATTATCAAAAGGCCAGTGGCCGAACTGCTAAGGCGTATGACTGCAAAGCCAGAGGTCGGCAGTTCGAGCCCCGGCGACTTAACTTTTTTTATTTTTCCACATAACGCCACACAAATCCAACCCCAAAAACTTTTTTACACATTTTATCACCCCATCTCAATTTATTACACCCAAAAACTAACACAAAAGCACACTCACACCAAAATCACCATCATCATTATTTCAAGTTGGCAGATGGCCCTCGGGATAGGGCCATTGCTTCATAACATAACATAAGAGCCTGGGGTCGATCCCCAGGCGATCCACTCCAACATAACACACACACAAACCTCTTCAATTATTCTAAACGGGTTTTTTGCCATTTAAGCCACTTTTTCCCAGAGTATATCTCTGAACTCATAACACAAACGTAAAAATTGTCAATCGGATTTTAATAACTTAAAAACGATGTATAAATTATAGGGAGACAACAATGACGCACATCAAACAAACAACTTATACCCTAATATAGAGAAAACAGCTTGAGATCTGCTGGGACCGGAGCTAATCAGTTTAATTTCCAGGCAGAATGCTTTCTCGAAAATTTCAAAAAATTCTGAGCGATAAAACCCTTAGCACATATGATATTACCCTCGACTAATGCACAAAAAATTTCTTGGAGTTTTCACCATACATGGCGTAAGTATGAATTGAAAGCCCCAACCCTGAATGGAACTCTCCTAACTTTTTCCACTGGAGTCAAATACCTGGGCGTCATAATCGACCAGAGAGACTAACATGGAACAGTCATATAGAAAATATTCTTTCTAAGGCTATAGCGGCAACCTGGACGTGCCGCAGAGTTTTTGGCAAGACATGGGGTTTGAAGCCGAAAATAATATATTGGTTATATCAAACAATTATCAAACCCATGGTCACCTATGCCTCATTAGTATGGTGGCCAAAAACCCAACAGCATTCGGCACAAATCAAGCTTCAGAAAGTGCAGCGGTTAGCCTGTCTGGAAATCACTGGGGCAATATTCACGTGCCCTACTGCAGCACTAGAGGTAATGCTGAATGTTACGCCACTGCACTTGTGTGTAATGAAAGAAGCGGCAAAAAACCTTCAGACTGCACCAGGCATCACTTGAAAGCTGGAAATATAAAGATTCTGGAAAATATTCCCCTAGAATCCAAGTACGAGCCATCTGATATTATACCAGCTAGGCGCGACTTGGAAGTGAACTATGAAGTGGTTATAAACAACCCCCATATATTCACAACGAACGGGTCTCAACTAGAAAGGAATGCATCAGTATGGTATTCTGATGGTTCCAAAATGGACGAAAGGGCTGGATTGGGAGTAACGGGTCCTAGTTTTCGGCTCTCAAAATCCCTAGGCAAAGCCCTAACAATTTTTCAAGCAGAAAACCATGCACGAAAAAAAAAAAATTTGTTAATTCAACCAAGTTTATTTGGTGACTCTTATTGGCTTGACCCGACTAAATAAAATGTATCCCAAAACACAGGTGTATTCGATTGATGGAATCATTATATTGCGGTGACAAAATGGATTTCTCAATGCAATGCTAACATTTCTTTGATTTGAATATATGTTCATCTATCGAAACAATTTCCAACACATATTGAATGAACATTTGTTTCAACACAAATATAATATTTATTTGAATCAAATAACATAAATAGATTAAAGAATATTATATTGGTTGAATTATATGCGTTAGATGGCGAAGCTTACGCACAACTTACCATGACTTAGATTATGTTACCGAATAGCAAAGCCAACTTATCATCGTCGCGACGTCTGAACTTGTATTTCTGGTGTAGGCTCTCATGGTTGACCAAATTAAAACCCAATGGAATAAGGTTCCAGGGCAAAGACAAGCGAAAAGGCTTCTCGAATTGGACAAGAAAGACTTGAAACTGGTAATTATCCCTCAATACATTTTTTCCTCAAATTTACTACAACCCCATGATTAGAATTATCACAAGCTGGTTTCTTAGGTGCAACACGGGGCTCACACCCCGTGCCAATCCCTTTTCCACATCATTACAAGAGCATAATGAATTAAACATATATATGGATGATAAAAACACAAGAATTTTCGAAATTAAATCAGACATGTATGTACTCCCATAGGCGAATGCAGGAGGGGAGTTCCATTGGAATTGTTATAATGGCCAAATTCTGGTATGTACTTTGCCAACGCCATGCGGCGAGGAAGCGGCCTTCGCCCTACTAGTAGGGGCAAGCCCGTATTCATACGTAGTATTATGTATAGTAGTAAATAAGTATATATAGTAGAATAGGTCAAATGTATTTGTATATATTTCTGAATACATTTTATTGATTGATTGATTGATTGGTAACGGAACTGTTCACCGGACATTGTTCTCTGAGGTATCACCTCAAAAAAAATGGATAGATCAGATAGTAAACTGTGCCGTTACTGCGAGAACTTCGCTGAAACTGCAGAACACCTGCTTTGCGACTGCCAAGCGCTGTTCAGACATAAGGAAATTAGCTGATAGCTCCGCAAGGAGTCTCGGAATCCCGGGTCTTGAATAGATTAAGGGTAATGTACAAAAGATCTTACAGGTCGAGGTACGGAGAGGCTGAATAGCCATATCGCCCCCCCTCCCCTACAAACTATCATACCTCTATCTGCCTCTGTCCAGACACACACCACACCACTGTTCTACTAATAGATTCAACCCCAAAGCCAAAAAAGTGTGGTGTGGTGGTTCACGGTAATTTATGCAATAAGCGGTAAGCGAAGTTATAGACTGGTTTTTACACAGAGAACAGTTTTCTTTCAATTTGGTCTACTATTTACTTTATACGGGGAATCATATTTAATTAATTTAATTTTCTTTCATAATTCAACATTATGATTTGTACGATTTTGAACGAACTCTATATTTTGAGTTGAAGATGAATCTATTCAACTGAGAATGGATATACTATACATGTATGTATTTAATGTAAACGTAAATAATTAATGAGAACAAACAAATAACTGTTAATTCTATACGTAAACAATGTAATTTCGGTCGTGGCGTAAAGTGCGAGGGCAACTCAACAAATTGCTGGCACAATAATAAAAATAAAATCATCGTGTTCGACAAGACGGTAGGCATTAATCGTCCTTGTCGATTTTCACTTGATGGTCGTAGTCGTCGGCTTTGCGTCAGTCGGCTCATTTGAAATTCAAATATGCGATTTCCATCACAATATTGTTGACTCGATAAACACGAAATAACGAGGAAGAGAAATGAAAACCGGCTGTTCTGACAGCCTGAGGACTTTCTCGCAAAAATAGAGTGTTGTTAGGAAACAAAGAAAATATTGTACAAAAGTAAGTAAATGTTTTTTTTCTTGGTCTCCCATCTAACGTTGTTTTTTTTTTCGTTTCCTTAGTTGCTGAAGGTCCAAAAAGAACTCGTTATACGATGGTGTTTACCTATTCTTTGAGCCCAAGTTTCCACTCACGGCCTCTCGATTTCTGAAGAATTCGTTAGAATTTTCCACCAAATACGAGAATGCAAGAATTATTTTCTTTTTGTCGTTGAATTATTTGGTTACGATACTGGTTCTGCTCAATTCCACTCGGTTATGGCAATTATATTTCTGAGATTGTCGATTTTATGTATAATCTCGCACTTTTAATGCTCTGAAGTTCAACTGATGTACGTTTTATCGCATGAATAAGTTGTTTTATGCAAATTTTTTGTGTTTCCTGTTTTTTATGTACCTACCTCAGGGTCTTTGTTCTACAATTTCTTCTAACATTACACTTATAACAATGCCTTTTATCATCTTGGAATCATTCAGGAATATTGTATATGTCTTTGAGCACCCTTCCTATGAAATGGATTTCCCAATCAATATTATTTTTGCATGGACCTCAAACCGTTTTGGGTCTATCATAACATTTATACTGTTATAGTTAGTGTGTGAATATAGAGAGTGATTTAAAAGTACTTTGACAAACTTCAGTAGGTGATTCCTCACAATATTCTAATATGAATTGCCAAATGAATATGTCAGGAAACGCTTCATTTCCAAGATACAGGGTGTTAAAATTTTATTTTCGTTTTTTTTAAATTACTTTCGAAATACTGACCTTAATTAAATGAAAATTGGTATTGAGAGGTTTTATGAAGAGTCGAATTCGAACCTGATGTTATTATTGCTCTTACTCGTCTTTTTCTTTTTTGAAGATTCATAACTTTTTTGAGCGTACTTCTAGCACATTTTCCAGTAAAAATATCAATTTATTTATCATATCTACGTAAAAAAGCTACCCTTGTTACAAGTCGCTATAAGCAACCGTTTTCTAGATATTTGGACTTGGAAATTTCAAGTCGATTATTTGATAATCGATGCGTGTTGAAGTTATTACCATTATTTTGATTTTTCACAAGAATGCTTAGGAAATTAATTTGATGATTAAGTAAGTAGTTTTGATTTTTTGTAGAGGCGCCACCTATTCTCGTTTAAAATTGTTATTTTTGTATCAAGGGTCCAAAATCTGTATTTGTTTTAATAAAATTTGCAAGAAATATCAACATTTTATTTCAAGAAATTTTGAATATGTAGAATAAAATAAAATAAAGGAAACTAAATTGTGTTCAAATAAATTGTTCAAAGTCTCCACCTTCAGCGAAGATACAGGCATTCAGTCTTCTAGTCATTGAATCTCCTACCCGCTCAAAAATTATTGGTGTGTTTCTTATTGTTTCACATGCGTCTACTATTCGGTTTCTTAGATCTTCTTCGTTCGCTACTGGAGTTTTATAAACTAGTGACTTCAGATGTCCCCAAAAATAGAAATCTAGCGGGTTTAATTTCTCGGGACCTTGGTGCCCACTCCTGGTTAGGTTCTTCTACACCCCTACCGATCGTTTAATTAAGGTCAGTATTTCGACCAGTGTGAAGTTAGCAGCCACTTTCCAGCAGCCAAACGACCAGTGGCGGCGGTTATAAATGAAATACATTGAATATAGTATTGAACAATTGGGAATGAGTTTCTCACCGCTACCGCATGTTGCCTTATATGTGATGAGCTTATACTCTATTAATGAGCTTATACTCTAAAATATTAAAAGCTAAAAAAAGTTTTTTTCTGCGAATGAAAAAATAGCCGCGTTCATAATTGGCAGAGAGTGTTTTATATACCAGATGAGTACACTTCGATTTGGGAGGCGTCCAAGGGGTGGTTCCACCCTCATGAAAACTTAAAAAAATCGATTTTTGTATGAAGGAAAAAAATAGCCGCGTTTATATTTCTAAGAGAGTGTTTTATATACCAGAAAAGTAACTGTATGAACCACTTCGATTTGGGAGGCGTCCAAGGGGTGGTTCCACCCTCATGAAAACTTAAAAAAATCGATTTTTGTATGAAGGAAAAAAATTGCCGCCTTTATATTTCTAAGAGAGTGTTTCATATACCAGAAGAGTACACTGTATGAACACTTCGATTTGGGAGGCGCCAAGGGGTGGTTCCACCTCATGAAAACTTAAAAAAATCGATTTTTGTATGAAGGAAAAAAATAGCCGCGTTTATATTTCTAAGAGAGTGTTTTATATACCAGACGAGTACACTGTATGAACGACTTCGATTTGGAAGGCGTCCAAGGGGTGGTTCCACCCTCATGAAAACTTAAAAAAATCGATTTTTATATGAAGGAAAACAAAAGCGGCGTTTATATTCCTAAGAGAGTGTTTTATATACCAGAAGAGTACACTGTATGAACGACTTCGATTTGGGAGGCGTCCAAGGGGTGGTTCCACCCTCATGAAAACTTAAAAAAATCGATTTTTGTATGAAGGAAGGAAATAGCCGCGTTTATATTTCTAAGAGAGTATTTTATATACCAGACGGGTACACTGTACTAACGACTTCGATTTGGGAGGCGTCCAAGGGGTGGTTCCACCCTCATGAAAACTTAAAAAAATCGATTTTTGTATGAAGGAAAAAAATAGCTGCGTTTATATTTCCAAGAGAGTGTTTTATATACCAGACGAGTACACTGTATGAACGACTTCGATTTGGGAGGCGTCAAGGGGTGGTTCCACCCTCATGAAAACTTAAAAAAATCGATTTTTGTATGAAGGAATAAAATTGCGGCGTTTATATTTCTAAGAGAGTGTTTTATATACCAGAAGAGTACACTGTATGAACGACTTCGATTTGGGAGGCGTCCAAGGGGTGGTTCCACCCTCATGAAAACTTAAAAAAATAGATTTTCATATGAAGGAAAACAAAAGCGGCGTTTATATTTCTAAGAGAGTGTTTTATATACCAGAAGAGTACACTGTATGAACGACTTCGATTTGGGAGGCGTCCAAGGGGTGGTTCCACCCTCATGAAAACTTAAAAAAATAGATTTTATATGAAGGAAAACAAAAGCGGCGTTTATATTTCTAAGAGAGTGTTTTATATACCAGAAGAGTACACTGTCTGAACGACTTCGATTTGGGAGGCGTCCAAGGGGTGGTTCCACCCTCATGAAAACTTAAAAAAATCGATTTTTGTATGAAGGAAAAAATAGCGGCGTTTATATTTCTAAGAGAGTGTTTCATATACCAGACGAGTACACTGTATGAACGACTTCGATTTGGGAGGCGTCCAAGGGGTGGTTCCACCCTCATGAAAACTTGAAAAAATCGATTTTTCTATGAAGGAAAAAAATACCCGCGTTTATATTTCTAAGAGAGTGTTTTATATACCAGAAGAGTACACTGTATAAACGACTTCGATTTGGAAGGCGTCCAAGGGGTGGTTCCACCCTCATGAAAACTTAAAAAAATCGATTTTTATATGAAGGAAAACAAAAGCGTCGTTTATATTTCTAAGAGAGTGTTTCATATACCAGAAGAGTACACTGTATGAACGACTTCGATTTGGGAGGCGTCCAAGGGGTGGTTCCACCCTCATGAAAACTTAAAAAAATCGATTTTTGTATGAAGGAAAAAAATAGCCGCGTTTATATTTCTAAGAGAGTGTTTTATATACCAGACGAGTACACTGTATGAACGACTTCGATTTGGGAGGCGTCCAAGGGGTGGTTCCACCCTCATGAAAACTTAAAAAAATCGATTTTTGTATGAAGGAAGGAAATAGCCGCGTTTATATTTCTAAGAGAGTATTTATATACCAGACGGGTACACTGTACGAACGACTTCGATTTGGGAGGCGTCCAAGGGGTGGTTCCACCCTCATGAAAACTTAAAAAAGTCGATTTTTGTATGTATTTATTTTTAGTATTTATGAAGTTAAATAACTAGTTTAGTAATTTCTATCTAATTTATTTTTGAATTTTGAGAAAAAAATCATAATTTTCGACCACGAAAACCCCTAGATACCAATTTTGAATAAATCTGACCATAATCACAAAAATGGTCCATCATATTGGAGCCACCATTTTTTTTTCTTATAAAAATGTAATAATGCATTGTCACCGGAATTATGTACACCTGCCAAATTTCAAATCAATCGGACAATTAGAAGTGAGTCAAATTAAACTTGCAAGATATTATTACAGACAGACACATAGATAGACAGACACCGGGACAGGTGAAACTAAAAATAAAAGCTTGTTAAAAAATCCTCGACCGCAAAAACCCCCACATACCAATTTTGAATAGAATCGGACGATAATCACAAAACTCGTCCGCCATTTTGGAGCCGCCATGTTGAATTTTTGAATTTTGACAAAAAACATCATAATCCCGAAAACCCCTAGATACCAATTTTGAATCGAATCGGACCTTAATCACAAAAAATTTCCGCCATATTGGAGCCGCCATTTTGTTTTTTTTTTCCTTACAATTTCATAATTCATTGTAACCGGAATATGTACACTAGGGTGCTTCATTTTTGGGCAACATTTTTTTTCTTCAAGTCCCGCCTGAAAATCTCGTAATTTAAAGAAAAACAAAATGTTTTAGCATATTGCGAATTTTAACCCATTGCTAGAGAATTTTGAATTTTATCCATTAAAATAACATTAAAAAATGATTTTTTATACGTTTTTACTTCCGCTCACCCGGAAAAAATTTTCGTTGGGAATTTTGACTCATGGATTCTTGTTAAAGGTTTCCTAAAAAAAAGCTGATTGCGTCGAGTTTGTAACTCCAACGGGTTCGACGAAAAATGTCATTTGAGCTGAATTTTCATAAAAATAGCAGTAAATCGCGTTTATTTGCTAAACTATTGGAGATAGAAAGAAAATTTGTAGGGGGGTTCATGCCCTACAATTTTGCTGTGAGATATTTTTTGTAGCTCAGAAACATAATTATTTTATTGATCTTGCAAATACGAGAATACCCGAAGCGTTTTCTCATTCCTACATTCTGTCACATGACGTGCTATTCTGGCTCGTGACTGGCTAGACCAGAACTAAACCAGATCTCAAATTTTATGAATGAAACGCGAATGACAGGCTAAATGCCAACTTTCAAGGATTCCAACACAATTTTACTTCATTCATGAATAGGGCAAGTGATTTCTCTTGTCCTCTACTCTTTGGTATTTCATTGTGCATTGGCCCACGAGAATCCTCTCGTGAGGGAGGCCGCTGATTATAACATAGGCTACCCCTCGCGTTTCAAACGTCCAGGCGCTCTCTGGAGTGATGGGTTACCTATTAATCCATAGAGGGTAGTAAAAGCTGTATCCTCTTAAGAAATTCGTTTTTTTCAAAATTTTCGATTCTTTAAATAGGTGTACATACAGAAAATCAAATATATCAATACGACTTTCAGTACCAAAATATCTTAATTCAGTATCAACAAATGCCGCTTTTTACTTTAAATATTACTTTTATTCCAAAAATATCCACTCCATACTTAAAATATCTACAATATATTTAAAATATTTCAATATTTGTCAGTATTTCCAAGAAATTCTTATAGTTTTAATATTGTTCTCAGTATTTCATTACAGTTTACATATTACAATATCCTTTTCAGTCCTCGAATATATTCAAAATATTTGGGATGCAGTTCAGTCTACAATAATTTTTTTATACACGCTCCACAAAATGCCTACTTTGGATACCGACAATAGTCCGCAAAATACCTCTTTACCGGACTAGGCCGGTAAAGTCGTCATGGCAACACTTTATCGGACTATTTTTGTTTATTCAGAATACATATAATTAATATATTTTAAAAACGTTTCGGGAGACGCAATGAAGTATGGAATATTTGAAATTTCGAAGTGACAGCACAGGTTTTCTTCGAAATATTCTTTTGGAATGCTTATTTCATGAAAAATGAACGCTAATATTTGACAAAAGTGTCATTGATAAACAATGGCTTGCTAGATTTTTGCACAACATCCTTATACTAGCGTATGGATGGTGATTGAAAATGTATGCACGGCGAGGAAATATGTGTAGCATTTATGTTCTATGTTCTGTTTATTTGGAAAGCTAAAAGATGTTGTGTACGCAAATGGTTTCAACTGATACCTTTCTTCATATTCCGTAAACATTCCGATTCGTCCGCTAAAGCCTCACTTTGCGAACTTGTTACATAAACTACTATTATTTTTACCACGTTTTTATTAGCTCGCTTATGTGTCGATCCGGTACAAATCTTGCAAAAGATTTTAAACTAACTGAGTTAGAGACTTGAAACTTCGGAAATTACTCAGAACTAGATGACAATACAATATTAACTCGTTTTCTTATCTAGGTGTCTTTTTTTACGGACCACAAACAGTGAGGTTAGAATCAAACAATCTCGCCATATCGGTGACGAGCGGGCGTTTTTTTGGGATCTAGAGTGTGATCCGCGATAATGAACCCTATTGCGATTCTCTTCCTTATAGGCATCGCGTAAGGGAGAAAGTGAGGTTAAAAAATCTAAAAATCTGTGAAAGTAACAATTATTTCCTCTTAAAACAGTGAAAAGCCACAAACACCACGGCTAATTCAGAAAAACAATACATTGAATCATCCCCCACCCAAAAAGACGTTTTAAAACGTGGGAAGACAAGTGAAATAGATTAAAACAGTTTAATAAGGAAATGTACAACGGGCAACAGTGAAATTTCTAGTTGCACAGTTGCAGAAGCTGAAAAACTCCCCGAAATCTGCGAAATTTTATACTGAATTTCTGCATTTTCAAACATGCTAACACTGAAAAACAGTTTGATATAATGAATACTAACATTACTAAACCTAATACAGACGCTAGAGCGTCCGGCATTGGGCCCGAGGATGAGAAATCCGCCCTTGTCGAGGTTAACGCAAAAACATACGAAAAAACCGAAATTACGCAAAGTGGAAAATATAGTGGAAATAAACTGGTGAGTCCAACCATTCATAATGTGGAGAATGGAAACACCATCAGAAAACCCTTATTCTATCTAATATAATAGATAAAGACACAAAAAGGCAGAGGAAATTATAAAATATGGAGGTCTAGAAAAATCCCAAAAAGGACAGATGGAAATGTAAACATGGATGATAAACAAACCAAACGAGCCGAAAACACCATCAACGAGAAAAATCCAGTAACCAAAAAATTTAAAGTTGCAGAAAATAGGCAAGAAGAACACTCCCAAAAAATTCGGATTCCCAGAAGGGAAAATTCAATAGGGACAATGAGCGATACAGAATTGAATGACATGAATGATTATTTAGATACCTTTTTTCAATATACAGATTTATATCCCCATACAGATTCCTAACTCCATAAAGATTGTCCTGAAAATATGTGATTGTGAATTTTCAATAGCTATGAAAATAGTTCTTAGATTATAGAAATAAGAAATTTGGACAGGACAACGTCTGCCGGGTCAGCTAGTAAAAATAAATAGCTTGTTTGAGGTTGATATGTTTATAATTAACGATATAAATTTATTCCCAATAAAATCATTTGTTGGGTGATAATACCAAAAATGTATTCATTATTAATTTTAAGTTTATTTAAAGTGAATAAGTCATATTAACAGATAATAATTTTCGTTATGCTTTTTCCGTTTTATTTGTTATAAATTATTCTAATAAATAATTTATTAATTGTTAATTAATTTAGTTAACTATGAATAATCTGCTTTTTCAGTAAACTATGCCTCAAAAACAGCAGATATTTTTTCTGGTAGATTGTTCCTAGAGTTAGTTAATCTGCATACTTTTATCAGCATACTTTTTGTTTTTAGTTTGGCATTCAAATTTTATTATATTATTTATTAATAAATATTTATTTTGGAATCCTTTTCATTTTTCAGTTATTTTCCCGGATTCTCAAATAAAGGATTTTTTAATGAAATTTAATAATATGTCTTTATAACTTTCATTTTAATTACCAACAGATATACACTTTAGGTACTTTTGTAAAAACACGGGGTAAATTATACCAAAATCGTTGATTCTTTTAGTTCAATAGTTTCATCACGTTTTTATCACCTTAAATACCCCAAATAGTATATTCACTAGGTTCCATTTATTTTCATTACATTTCAAACCTAAGTACATTTCCAGTATTTTCAATACCCTCAATACATTTTCAGTATATTGAATACTATCATTATCCTAAATATATTTTAAATATTTCATTAGTGCGTTTTTTTTCAAATGTATTTGTAATATTGTTCATTATCAGATATTTAATTATGGTGTACATATTTTTGGTAGTTGTTTCCCCCTCGAAAATTTTCTTTAGATCAAAATTCTTTTTCGGCCATTTTTGAGAAACATTATTATGGCAAGGACTAGGGATTCCAAATTTGTGAATGGCTGTGGCCCACTTATTTTTATGTCGAAAGAGTAAGAGCCTTCGGGTTATATTTGATTTTAACAGTAATAGAAGACCCGGTATTACATATACTTTTGCTCTGAAATTTCAACCTTGATAATTAATGTTGAGAGCAATATGCAATTTCGGAATTTTTCTTCAAACGATATCATTTATTATACCCGAATATGATTATAGACCAATGTCGTTATCAAGCTGTTGCGCCATAATGATAACTATACTGGCTTTCAAATTATCACCTAAATTGGTTTGGGATACGAGTTATATGTAACATACAGTTCGTCAGGACCTTGGGGCGCACTCAACATGAAAGCTTTTTCGGCCAAATAGAGATTCTCAATGCCATTAAGGAAGAACAAAAAGCAAAAGTGTTCGTACTCGTGTACTCCCTCGTGTGAAATGTTTCATTATGGATTTGGGTCGAGCCTGTCGGGATTCTGCGGCCTTTTTTCCATGAAAAATTAATGGGATTAGTTAACAAGCGAAGCGTTCAAAACGATGCTTTCCGCTCTCCGGATTCGTCCGTTTTCATTCGTCTGTTTGACATTGAAGCTGTCATTTATTTTACAAAACAGACGGCAACGGCAAGAATGTGGAAGAAAGTAAAACATGGTAATGAAAATGCCAGAATTATTTATGGCGTTAACTTAACGTTCCAATTTTTAAAAACAGGAAAGCACAATAGTCGTGAATAAGTAAACAAACCATGAGCACAATTTTGGAATTTTTAATAATTGGAAAAAACACAATGAAAAGTAGAAAATATTTTGTAATAAATCTTAAACTTTTTGAATAATTGGATCGTTGTTTGCAAAAAACACGTCCGCTTTTGGGTAACAGCCGCCATTTTAAAACTACCCGACCGATTTTATCCGAGGTATTGGTTAATAGTATGTTTGTGACAATTTACGTTCTATTCGGTTGGAAAATGCGACCACAAGTACGTCTACAAAGTATATATATATATATATATATATATATATATATATATATATATATTTCTTAATTTCTTGACCACATATGTTTATATTCTTTATTTTCTCGGAATAAGGGCCTTAGTCAGTCTATATATTTTTTATTTCATTCGACGTTTCGACATTGTTTATGTCATCTTCAGGTAACTTTAAAATAATGTAAAACATGTAAAGGTTAAAAACATAATACGTTACATAACATCAAATACGTTTAAAGATTAAAAGAGACATTAAAAACTTACAATATAATTCAAGTATTATTCTTTCATTTCATTTCATGTTTCATGATTGAATTAACGTTGTTGAATGTCTCAGATTGCTGGTATCGGGTTTGTTTTATCTGTTATCGTTTTTTTTTTAATAAAATACATTGGAGTGTTCGACATATTCAGTTATAGTATAGGGCTCTATAGCTATAATTCATGCAAGACTTTTCCGTGTAGAGATGTAAAGATCAGTTTAATATTTTTTTTTTTTTATAAATTCATTGTTGTGGAGTGAGTGTTTAAAATAAGTTATTGTAGATTTATTGAGTTTTTTTATGTCGTTTCTATTATTAATTTTTTATTTTTTTTATATGAATCATTTCGAGGAAATTTCTAACTTTTGGATTTTTTTCTTTTGTCAAAATTTCAACCTTGTCAAAATCTAATTAATGTTGGTTTTCCTTTGTGCGTTTAGACAATGCTGTGATGTCCGTTTTTGAGTATTTGTGGGCTTGAATTCGTTTCTGTAGGTATTGTTTGGATTGACCTATATATGTACTTTCGCAATCTTTACATGGTATTTTATATACGGTGTGGGTTTGTTTATTTTTTGGAATTTCAGGTTTTAATTTTGAGTATAAAATGTTATTTGTATTTTGTAATCGATGTGCTATTGTTATGTTGTATTTTTCTACCGTTTTGTTGATTTTATTGGATAATTTTTGTACGTATGGTAAGGGTATATATTTAGTTGTTTTTTTTGTTTTATTGTTATCATTATAAATAGCATGTATCCTTTTTTTGATCGTTTTTTCCACGAAGTCATCTGGGTAGTTATTTTATTTTAGGATATTTTTTATTTTTTCTAAATTACTTTTTTTAAACTTTGGATGAGCAAGTTTTATGGCTCGGTCAGTTAAGTTCTGAATAACATTTTTTTTAAAGCTAAGTGGTGCATTTGACAAGTAGTTTGTGTAGCGATGTGATGAGTTGGGTTTAGTGAACCAGTTTGTGAAAATTTTTCCCAAATTGTCGTATATTATAGATGTATCAAGAAAGTTTGTTTGTTGGTTGGTTTCTTTTTCTACTGTTAATTTTAATCTGGGGTGATAGTTGTTAAATTTTTCTAGAATTTCATCTAGTTTGTCATTAGGTATACAAGTTAGGCAATCATCTACATATCTTTTGGAGAAAACTGGTTTAAATGTTAGTGAACTGATGACTTTTTCTTCCACATACTCTATTACAAGATTTGCTATGGTTGCAGCAATTGGAGAACCCATTGCTATTCCAAATATTTGTGAATAATATTTGTTCTCGTATTGAATATATATATATATATATATATATATATATATATATATAAATTCAGCTACAACGACTGGAAATTGGTATGAACAGTGGGGAATACGGGGTTCTTCAGTCAGCCCAAGTGTTGAATTATGAAAAACTCTTTAATACGTTGGACCGAGCTTTCGTTTCAATTTTGAAACTTCTTCATGGTCCTAAAATATGTAAATTACATTATTGAGAAAAAATACTTAAAAGGAACGAAGTACTATAATAATCTAAGTGGTTGATTGATGAACATTAACTTAAAAAAAAAACGTAAAATATATGTAAACATTTGTCGGAACAGTGGGGAATACGGGGTTCTTCAGTCAGCCCAAGTGTTGAATTATGAAAAACTCTTTAATACGTTGGACCGAGCTTTCGTTTCAATTTTGAAACTTCTTCTTGGTCCTAAAATATGTAAATTACATTATTGAGAAAAAATACTTAAAAGGAACGAAGTACTATAATAATCTGAGTGGTTGATTGATGAACATTAACTTAAAAAAAAAACGTAAAATATATGTAAACATTTGTCGGAATGTTGTTATAGCTTTGACGTTGATTCTTTGTATGAAAAAACGAATCGAGATGTTGGTTCATCCTTCATTGAAAAACAACAATTTTAAAATTCTCAAAAATATTTTACTAGATAATTCTTACCCCAAAAAACTTCTTGATAGAATTCTTTTCAATACCAACTCTGATAGACAAATTAATAATGATGACACAAATAATCAAAATTTAGAAAATAACAATTAATGGATAATTTATTTTTCAATTCCTAATATAGGAATTCTATCATCAAATATAATTAAATTATTCAAAAATGAAAGTAACATAAAAATCTCACAAAAAATATCAAGACTATTGGAAATTTAAATACGAGGTTGAAAGATCCCACACCAGATTTGAATAAATCAAATGTTGTCTACAGCATACCATGTAACAACTGTGATTTTAACTATATTGGTACAAGTTCAAGAACTTTAAATAACCGTATTATCTCTCACAGAAGTGATATAAGACTCAACAAGGAGTCATGTGCATTAGCTCAACATGCTATCGAAACAGGCCATGAAATGTCATTCGAGGAAGCACAAGTTTTACATTCAGAAAAATATTTATCTAAAAGATTATTTCTTGAAATGATTGAAATTAATAAATCCAATCAAAATATGAACAAAAAACCAGATATCGAAAATCTTAGCAAAATCTACAGTTATCTTTTACAAATAGATTAAAACTGATGATTCTTAAATAATATAATATAAAAATTTACACACCCACTACATATTTTATATTTTTCTGACGAGTAATCATAGGTAGTAATTTCAAATCCTTCAATGTCACTTGAAACGTCAAATCTATAACACCATTCCGACAAATGTTTACATATGTTTTACTTTTTGTTTAAGTGAATGTTCATCAATCAACCACGCAGATTATAGTAAGTACATCCTTCATTTTAAGTATTTTTTCTCAATAATGTAATTTACATATTTTAGGACCCTGAAGAAGTTTCAAAATTGAAACGAAAGCTCGGTCCAACGTATTAAAGAGTTTTTCATAATTCAACACTTGTGCTGACTGAAGATCCCCGTTATTCCCCACTTTATATTATATATATATATATATATAAATATAAAAGAAATATTAGTAGTTGTGAATACTTAAGTAGCAAACTGTATAATGGCCCGGAAAACTTAGCGATGCTTTGAACCTGGATAACATCATGTTGTTACTAAAGTTTTTGGACTCAATTAATATCTTAAAACAAATATAATATATACTGTACCACCACCGCTAATAACCTTCGCGGTTAATGCGGTTTTCTTGAATAAAAAAAAAACTGTATAATGAATTGCCATTAAGCATTAGAAATTCAGTTCAATCAGTTCAAAACTTGAACAAAAAATTGATACTAGACAAATATGCCATTAAGGCCAGGTATTTTCACCACCGGTTATACTAGGAATAAATTAACGAACGGTTAGATATGCTTTTAAATACGTTTATTAGATGCAAAAGCATATTCTAACCATTGGTTAATTTATTCCTAGTATAACCTGAAGTGAAAATACCGGGCCTAAGCATTAGAAATAGTAGAATCTTTCAATCAATTCAAAACTTAAACAAAAAATATTTATACTAGACAAAAAAAACCTCTTTCACAGAATCATGACGTTTGATAGCTCATCAAATAACATTCCTAAAATAAAACATATATTTCATCAAATATAATAATTATATTTGTGTATAACTGAGTACAGTAATTTGTGAAAACTGCGAATTGAATATATACCTTAAACAATGTAATCTATCCTCTTGCACATCCGTGAATGACGAGTGTATAATGTCATTTTATAACGAATTACAGTGGTTAAAAATCTGAAAAAACATGTTTTGTTCTTTGTAAAATTCGACAAAATTTTGGGTAGCGTTTCTTGGAGACCAGCTCAGAGAAAAACTTTGGCAATTGCCGAATGCAATAAACATTTAACTCGACATTTAAGTAAGGTAGAATGTTGAACTGATTGTGTGGTAAATGAACTACACATTGCAGGCTGCTTGAGATAGATATTCAATTTCAAAGTGGAGAAAACAACTAACCTTGTTTTATCCAACTGGTGATAAAGTCAGAACTAGTTGACTTCATACTCTGCTTTGAGGCACTTATCAAGAAACAAGCAACACAAACAGTGGGAAACATTCGCAATTGAATATTGCATTGAAAAATAATATCACAACCATTGTAGTGATTCATACATTCCGAACACGTGAACTGAACAATGTTGCCAAGCAAGATTCTCGCAAGCATGGTTTACAAAGCTGTCTATGAACGAAAGTTTGTTAGATTCCACTACTGTTTTCTGATTGGCTGGTGAATGAAATATCTTAAGATCTTAATTAACAACTAATCAGAAAACGGTACGCAATGTGCACGAAAATTCATTTGAACATTATTGTCTTTATCCTTTCAAAAATTTGCCATTCCATCAAAAAATAATTTATATTATATTAATATATCTAGAACGAAAACGCCCGCTCAGTGATTGGCGACTCCAGAATCCAACCAGAATTTAAATTTACTACTTCATTCGTAAATGCGACGAGTGATTCATCTTGTCTTCTACTCTTCAAAATACGCACGGAATAACTCGGTGTTTAGAGATTTAACAGCCAGCGAAAGACAATAATGTTCAAATTAATTCTCCTGCATATCGCGTACTGTTTTCTGATTAGTTGCTAATTAGGATATTTCATTCGCCAGCCAATCGAAAAACACTAGTAGAATATAACAGACTTTCGTTCGTAGACAGCTTTGTAAACCGTGCATGCGAGAATCTTGCTTGGCAACAGTGTTCAGTTCACGTGTTCTGAATGTCTGAATCACTACAATGGTCGTGATATTATTATTCAAAACAATATTAAATTGCGAATGTTTCCCAATGTTTGTGTAGTTTTTTTCTCACAAGTGACTGTGATGATTATGATAAGTACCTCAAAGCAGAGTATTGAGTCAACTAGTTCTGACTTTATCACCAGTCTGTATATAACAAGGTTAGTTGTTTTCTTCACTTTGGCATTGAATATCTATCTCAAGCAGCCTGCAATGTGTACATTTACCACACAGTCAGTTCAACATTCTACCTTATTCAAATGTCGAGTGAAATGTTTATTGCATTCGGCAATTGCCAACGTTTTCCTCTGAGCAGATCACCTGAAATTAAGCGGAAGGCGCCACCTAAAATTTTGCCGAATTTTACAAAGAACAAAAAATTGTTTCAAATTTTTAACCTCTTTAATTCGTTATGAAATGGCTTTATACACTCCTCAATCACGGGTGTGCAAGAGGTTAGATTACACCCTGTATTTTTTTTTTACAATTCACGACTATTCACGACAATTCACGGCAATCCACGACAATTCACGACCATTCACGATAATTCACGACGACAATTCACGACAATTCACGACAATTCACGACAATTCACGACAATTCACGACGACAATTCACGACTATTCACGATAATTCACGACGACACTTCACGACAATTCACGAAAGTTCACGACAATTCAAGACATTTCACGACAATTCACGACGACAATTCACGACAATTCACGACATTTCACGAAAATTCACGACAATTAACGACGACAATTCGCGACAATTCACGACGACAATTCACGACGACAATTCACGACAATTCACGAAAATTCACGACAATTCACGACAATTCACGACAAATTCACGACGACAATTCACCACGACAATTCACGACAATTCACGACAATTCACGAAAATTCACGACAATTAACGACATTTCACGAAAATTCACGTCAATTCACGACAATTCACGACAATTCACGACGATTCACGACAATTAACGACGACAATTCACGACGACAATCACGACGACAATTCACGACAATTCACGACAATTCACGACAATTCACGACAATTCACGACAATTCACGACAATTCACGACAATTCACGACAATTCACGACAATTCACGAAAATTCACGACAATTCACGACGATTCACGACAATTCACGACAATTAACGACGACAATTCACGACAATTCGCGACAATTCACGATAATTCACGACAATTCCCGACAATTCACGATAATTCACGACAATTCACGACGACAATTCACGAAAATTCACGACAATTCACGACGAGATGATTACTGTGTTCCATTCCTTAAAGTACCTAATGTAAATGTTGGTCTTAGAGGAAAGGTTGCGTTGCCTTCGGTGCTCCTGAGTATTTTCCCGAGTTTCCTATTACTTTAGAAGGTATTGATTGTAACACACACACATACACACATATTGGATGAGTTTCACCAAAATGTTTCATAACATTCCAACTCAGTGGCAGACTTTCCTTCTTGTGGCAGTCACATCACTCTCAATTTCCATGTCATTCCAAATTTTGAGAACATCAAATGGAAGTTCAATGTGGAACGTAATCATGCAAATTAGTTTGGGCAACTTCCAAGAAAATTGCTCCACAAATACGGAAAGTTGGAACTCGAATTGCTCTTGAAATTTCTCTGGTGGAATGGCAAGCCTCTCGAGTCGCGAGTTAGGCTAGCCCTTGAAGAATTCGAAAATTACGTGAATCGTGAGACTGAATGTTCCGATCAGGGGCGGATTGGCAAGGAAACCGACTTTTTCCGATTTTGATTATTTTTTAAACGTTTGTTATATACAATTATTCAAAATCAGAAACATGAGTGATGGGACACATAATTTTTCTAAGCCAAAATTCAGATTTTCTTTATATTCAGTTAGGATTTCAAAAAATATATAATTTATAGATTTTCAGGTCCGCTTAATAGGAATACATTGTCAAAAATCAAAATTTTTATGTGTTGAGGTAGACGATGCCACATATGTTATGTTGTTAACTGATGTCACTCCAGATGAAGATGCGCCGTAATCGGATAGCGTTGTATTTTGTATGGATTGTAAAATTTTGCGGAAGTTCTACGCAAACAATGCCCGGTATATTTTTGGGGATCAGGCAAGTTTCGATATTGAGCTTTTTGCATAGGAAATTTACTGAATTTATTTATTCCCACAACCTGTCTAGTATACTTTCTGTTCTGGTAGTTAATAAAGAATCTTGAATTTATTTTGTCCATATCTAGTGGACGGAGGTTCATATATATTTTTGAAATCTCGTAGAAGAACCCAGAAATGTGGAAGGAACGCGGTACTTTTGTTTTTGTATTACGTATTGTAACTAAGAGTATACTGCTGGTATCTTTTACATCATTCACTGTCAAATTTTTTAATTCATGGCAACGACAAGCCCCCGAAATTCCAAAAACTAAGGCTTCCTACAAACGTTGATATTAATATCATTAAGAATTTGTCGCAATAATAAAGTAATTAACTCACCTTAGTCATCAAGTATTTGGAGTCGGGTGAATTCTTTAAGAAAGTGTGTATCTCATCGAATGTTTTTTTTTACTTTTGACTTTTAAAACCATCAGATTTTCGTTTAAAAAAAGAACGTAACTTGGGATATTTACTGATATCGATATTATTTTTAATCGATGAAGTGGTTCTCAACATCGAATACATAGACCATAGCGTCGATGACTTGAATTTTTTTGACAACCATCCAAAATACGCAAGCAGCACAGTTTCCGAAAATGAATTTACGTGATTTTCAACTCCCCAATCCATGAATTTTGCATATATTTCTTCATATCTCTTTTTAGATTTTACTGGTAATAAATCCAAAGAGGTTTCTTCAGCTTGATCTGCTATTTCCGGTGGTGTATTTGGAAAATCGAAATCACTTTCCGGATCAGACATCATGATAACTCAAAAAACTAACAATGCTTTCAGTACAAACAGACAAGTCTAAACAATTAACGAGGAACGTCAAACCAGGCAACTAAATGTAATTTGTTTTTAAATCTCACGGTATTTTTACGATTCTATTTTGCTTTTTAATTAAACAAAAGTAAAAAAAATGCATTATTATTATAGAAATGATTCCTGTCTTTGTTTATTAATAATTTAAAGTCATCAAAACATTATATACGAGGGCGAGAAATGATTGAAAATGCCAATTTAACTTTCGTCACTAGAAACGAAAGTTAACGTTATGAGAATTTCTCTCACTTGCGACGGAAATCACGTTTTAGCTGAAGGTATTATATTACAAAATGACGTCTTTTCGTAAAGGGTTGTAGAAAAAGGATTTTTTCTGGAAATTTTCCGTTTTTTTTGTGAATTACAGAGGTTTTTGATATTCTTCATATATTTATGTCTATATTTCAATTTAATGTCGTCAGAGCTGCTTTGTGAAAATCCGGGATGGTCTCATATTCTTGACCGTTTCCAATCTCCCTTCGAAATACTCCAGAAATACCGATACACATATTTTCCAGAAAATCATTTCCCTTCATACAACTGCAAAAATATTCTACGGTTTCTTGGACTTTTTTGGGAACAAATCGAAGTTAGCTGTAGTATCTGCTCCATTATTTCCCTCGAAAATCTTACAAATTCGCTACGTCAACGAAACGTTATCTGACGTTAACAATTTCCAATTATTTCACTCATGGATGTTCATAAAATCAGATGTGGAATCATCTGCGACTGAAAGATAAACTTTAGTCACTATCTTCCATCGTTCAAGATAACCTCTTGTGGGGTATTCATTAGGGTGTTTCATTTTTAGGCGACATTTTTTTACGGTCCCACCTGAAAATCTCATGATTTATAAAAAAATATATTCCTGCTGGAAAAAAAAATCAAGTAAATTAGAGGCTTCAGAAATTCAATTTCCCATATAAAAAACACAGGTTTTTTTTTTGGTTTCAACTCGATTTTTTGGTATTCAAAACAATTTTGTGGAAAAATGAGTATATATTTGTTTTTAGATATACAGTTTTTAGATATAAATTTTATGAGATATTTTCTTTTAACTTCTTTTAACTGCCTGTAATGTGTTTTGATGTGATCAATAAATTCCAATTTAAAGAAAAATATTTGTCAATTATTATTAACATTCACCTTTCCAGCTCTACAACTGAAAAACTGTTGGTCGGACAGCGTTTGCTCAGAGGAACTTTTTTGTAGCAAATTTAACGCCCAACAAAAGCTGTATACTATTTTTTTGCAACAAAATTTTTTGAATACCGAAAAGTCGAGTTGAACCGAAAAAAAAAATTCCTGTATTATTTATATGGGAAATCGAATTTTTGAAAGAGTGAAGCCTCTAATTTACTTAGAATCTTTTTTCAGCGGGATTTTTTTTTATAACCCATCAGATTTTCAGGTAGGACCGAAAAAAAAATATCGGCTAGAGATGAAACACTCTAGTATTCATGTTGAAAAGGGAAACATGATCAGTTGAATATTGAATAAAAATATTTTTCTGTGAATTGAAAAATCTACGATAAAAAAAATTAAGTTATTGTTTGTAATATCTAACAGAAACTACTTCCCCGTCTAAAGCCACGCTGGGCATTGAACTACATCCGATAGATATTGAAAAAAGACCCTAACTCAAAAAAAAATTGCAAATTGTCTCTGATGCCAGGAGTGGAATTCGATAAATTGTCATTAACAATGTTTCATTTATTTGTTGAAAATATGAACAGGATGTTCATAAAATCAGATGTGGAATCATCTGCGACTGAAAGATAAACTTTATTCACTATCTTCCAGTGTCAAGATAACCTCTTGTGGGGTATTCATGTTGAAAAGGGAAACATTCTCAATATTCAATTGAGAATGTTTCCCTTTTCAAAATGTTCCATTTATTATGCATTACAAATTATTTGAGATAAAACCTTCTAAATTCTCAATAACGCTTAATATTTGTAGACCAGGATTGTACTGACCATGACTTACTTTTCAATCATATTTCAAGTTGAAATTATAATTCAGGTTTTAGCAAAAGAGACAGAGCGGGGGTTCATAATCAGTGAAAATACTCGGAAAATGTTGTCTCAAATTATTTTTCCATTATGATACCTATATTTCAGTAATGGTGTATGTATTGAAAATGATTTTATCATGATACATTACTATATTCTACCAACATATAGAAACATTGATTTTTCAGCATTGCACACATCAATAAAAATATAATATTTAAACGCTATCACTAGTAAATTGGCATTTGTCTGCACACCAATGTTCGAGTTCACTCTTATTTGACGCTTTTAGTTTGATCCATAGGTATACACGATTACTCATTCATACAAAATTTCAGTGGAGCTTTCGAACTTTATCAGATCTACTCAGAACTCCAAATAAAGGAATGCTTTTAAAAAAAAGGTCGTCACGTTCACCACACAAGTTTTTTTATCTTTGGCCATTAGAAACCATGACCTCATGTCATAAGCAACCAACTGCTTGTCCACTCTTCACACATATTTCTCGCACTCGAGTTTTATGATCATCGAACACCACTCGAGAACACGCTAAAAGTTGCGAGACACCACTTAATCAATACCAGACTCGAACCATAAAAAAAAATGTAATAAATGTCCTCCCGTCACTTTTCACCACAACAGACATAAATTATTCTCGATGGACGGCATCCAGTGTCATCCACGAAGGACCAAAATAAAAATTGGAACGACGAACACATGTGCCAACTTGAGTAATTAATAAATGTCCTGTTGACTAGATGTAGTGGATGTTCAATTCAAAACAAACTAAAATAATTGGCGAATGAAGCGGTTGGACGCTGTGTTTCCTGACCATCTGCATAGGAATCGGTGCTACTTCGGGTTTTCAAAGGTAACGTGGAATATTTTTGGAACCGAAAGCGCGTTGAAGAAAGTGAATTCTGCTTTCATTCGATTTATCATTATGAACCTGTGATTGCAAATGTGTTGAAATTATGTTCCTCGGGTTCTACAGATTGGCTTCAATATTTTTGTAGGGAACTCTCAGATTCATTGTTATTATACGACTGAAGATGAATGGATTCATTCACAACAGAACAGCGCAAGGAAATAATAATAATAATAGCCTTTATTCCAGAATATAAAAGATATCAATATCAGAGTACGTTCCCCTCTTCCGTTTCTGAAAGGAGGAAGCGTTTTCTGGTTGATTTGTTGAAAATATGAACAGGATGCTCATAAAATCAGATGTGGAATCATCTGCGACTGAAAGATAAAAAAATAAATAACTTCATTTTTATCGTGGATTTTTCAATTCACAGAAAAATCTTTCTATTCAATATTCAATTGAGAATGTTTCCCTTTTCAACGTTTTCTGGTCTTCCACTTTTCCAAATTTTTATCTATAGTCACACATAATTAAGAAATCTGCTACACGAATATTGAGAACAATCTGAGGAAGCTAAGAAAATCTCTTTTCAACTATCTTCATGTCATACCTGTCCCCGACTCTTAGTCATATGAAATTACTGTTAATATGGAAATATTCGAAAGTGTTATTGTGCTCTGTTTCCAAGAGAAAAACGTTAATATTATTCAATTATTAGATAGATTTTTCAGGGTTGAAACGATTTAAATCAATTGATGTAAATACATGATTTAAATCAAATGATTTTTTCAATTTGAATCATGATTAAAATCAAAATTTCTGATAAGTTATAATTAATTGAAAATAAAAACATTCAGTTTTATTAATGGTTTATTATATCAAAAATCTAAATAATGTTTATTTTAGTTAATAGTTAATTTCTGATTTTGGAATGGACTAAACCAAATATCGAGAAAATTCTCTTGACTGACGTATAAGAAGTAGCAAAAAATAATTGTCTAATTATGAAGAAGAAATAATGGGTATATTTTGTTGTGACTTCCACCAATCTATGGGTTTTACATTCTAAAGGATATCAATCTTGGAACACAATAGCAGTGAAAGGTTCTGATCTGGCAAGAAACTTGATTATGATATAAATCTTTATTTGGATGTAATTCTTTACCATCTTTCAAAGCAAAATTTTTTTCACTCTCTTTTAGTGTTTGCTGAGTTTTTGTTGGGTCAAGAAGATATATTTCAAAGTTATGTCAGTTTTGTCAAAATGGGTTTCTAATATTTTAAATTCTTTGTAGTTTATCTATTGCGATAGAGATAGTTTAAGTATTGTTAGCTATTCTTCGACTAATCTTTTTAAGTGAATGGTTGAAATTGTTCCTTTTAATATTGTCAATTTCGTTTTTTTTTTCTCCTCAGCAATTTTGAAAAGTATAGGTCATGACCCAACGAAAGCTACTAAACAGTCGGCAAGCGAATTCCATCTGACATCGTTTGGAAAAACTAGTTTTTTGCCGCCCTCTTTGGCATATGCAGCAGAGGCAAAATTGTTGTTACGGAAGTATTTGGCAATGTAAACAACATATTCTTTAATTTTAGCGATTTACAAATCCTTACATAGTAAATTCAAAATATGTGCAGCACAACCATATTTAAAGTTGAAGCGAAAAGCGAAATCTATATGTTTATTAAAAGTTATTCCGGACATAAGTTTATTTGGCAAATTAGTTATTTAAAAAAATCGAAAATAAAATTTCAAATTCTAATTAAAAATTCAACACCCTGTATCTCAAAAACGACGCATTTCTCGACATACGTTTATTTGGCGAATTGGCTTATTTTCTTGAATTCTATGTGGGTTGATTGAAAAAAACCACTCTGTGTGCTGTATATTTTTGGAAAATTATAATGAAAATAAAATTCAAAGAAACAAACTCATTTAGTTATTATAATATGCTGTTGTGTACTTACAACTGATTCATTGTCCTTTTCGATTTCTGTATTTGTTTCACTACACTTTTGCCAGTGAACTTTCATCCGTTCGACGACAAGTCCTTGCATTTCATGTCTACATTTTTTGCATATAGCTCTATTCCCAGGTTTTCCTTCAGTTTTATAAGATTTTTCTATCAAATGTATCCAGATAGGGTCTTTTTTCTTTCCACTTCTAAGAAGAGTTGACATTGTTAAACTATTTGCAGATTTTTAGGTAACCTTTAGAAATTTAAAGCAGAAATCACGCGTCGCGCCGCTTATTAGACGGCCAATTATTGTAAGTAATTGCACAAGTGCATCAAAATTACCGATAATTTTGCATGACAGCGTGTTATCAGAAAACTGCATGAGTTCATTTTCATTTTTGGAGAAAGAGCCCGACACCGAAGGTGAAGGGCTCTTTCTCCAAAATATGAAAATGACCGAATGCAGTTTTTCAAAGACAACACGCTGGAATGCGAAAATATTTGGTTATTTTGATGCACGAGTGTAATTCGGGGGAATATTTCCCGAATAAACTGTCAACTTGTCAAACTGACGTTATAAATTCTTAGCTTGTCATCAATAACCATTCCGTAACTGTAAAAAAAGAAGAGACGCAGAAATGCGTTTGTTTTAATATTTTTCATTTATATATTATGAAAGTATAGGGGGGGGGGGCATAGCGGGGACGCGAGGCACGACGGGGCCACCCATACATATAAGTAACTACGCACACTAGCCGTGTTTTGTTTTCGCCAATAAGAGGGCATTTCGCATCGGCCTTCAGTGCGGCAGTGACCGGCGATCAGGGTGCACGCGTTTATTTTTGACGACCAATTCTTTTTTCCGGCGACATTTCATCTAATTTTGAGTGGTTACCAAAACGCGTCTAAAAAGGTAAGTGTTTAGATTACTACTATAGTTATGTGTATTACTACTAACATCAACTATTGATATGTTTTGAGCAAAATCATTCTGACCTTTGAATTCATTTTTTTGTTCGTTATTTAAAATTCTGTTAGACATGGGGGCACAACGGAGACATGGCTATGGGGCACAATGGGGTACAAAAACGAACTAGAAGAACGCGAACAACTTAAACGGACGAAGAAGTGTTCAAATCCGAATGATCCCCGGTTGAAAAAAAAAACAAAAAAACAGAAGACTCAAGAAGCTCGCTCTGATGGAGAAAATGTTAAGAAGGATGTCTTATGAATCTATTGTGTTGTCTCGAACCACACTTATTTGAAGTCTTCGGAGCGTTGGGTGGCCTGCCAGCTATGTGGACAGTGGACCCATACAGTCTGTGCAGGAGTTGATGAGTTGATTAAGAAGAAATCCACATCTGCTTATTCTTTGACAAATAAAATAGTGTACCCCGCACTGGGTACCCCATACTGCCCCTACCCCTGGGCACGATGGAGTTTTCATGAAGGTTTTGTGAAATTAAAATTGAAAATATTATTTGATTTCTTACTTCACCAAATTCGGTGCTAAATGATAAATTAATAAGTAACCAAAGAGTTGTCATTAGTGTTAATTAAAAAATACTTTATGTTTATTTTTTTATTGTTTATTTCTCTTAACGTCCCCGTTATGCCCCCCTCCCCTAGTTCGTAAAAATATAATGAAACTATTTATTCAAGGTTAAACTAAATCAAAAGTTGCAGGAACTGCAGTGAAATACACAATTATTATACGTATTCTAGTTAGACAATGCAGCTATCGGTGCATTAACGACTGAAGAGGATGTTTGAGAATGCTGGGAATTTTGTCAACTTATATTCTAGGCATCAATAGAATTTACTGAAATTTTAGTATGTTACACCTAAGGTATATTAGATTAATTCTATGCGACCACGATAGCAATTGCATTAGTTGATACAGGGTTTAATCGAAACTTTCTACTTCTTTCATATCATAAGCAATTTTAATATGATAACTTGTAATGCGATTATCAAGATCATAATGCAAAATTGACATCAAAGAAGGGATGCTTTCATGCCACCACATTAAAAATTCAATTCACCTCCATTTAGTGGTAGTTTGTAATTGTGATTTTTTTAATCCGGTTTCCAATTCCAAAAGCTGGAATGTAATTGAAAAAACATATTTTTTGGGCAACCAAAAAAAGATTTTATCAGTCTCTTCATAAGGATAGTTTGTACTTGAATTTTTCGAGAAACTTCCGGTGAATATATTCCATTGGAACATATTATTTGGGCCCCCATAAAAAAAATCCAATCACCGGAATAGTTTATACTTGACATTTTTTGAAGAACTTTTCTGACCTGGGAATATCCAATGAGTATGATGGTACAAGATATATTATACGTGCCACTATAGGGAATATTCACATCAGATACCATGTAAGGGTAGTTTATATTTTATATATATAATAATAATCAGATCTCTATATATTCACAGTAATTTTGATTCTTTTCAAAAGAATACATATAGCTTATACCACGTACGGCTAAGATGCATATGATGGCACAAAATTTGTTGAAATCAATCGTTCTAGTAGTACAGGCTCTACGAGGAAACTAATTGAAGACATAAAGCTGATAAAATTGTAAAAATGAAAAACTTTTCAAAGGCAAGCTTTTGTTCAGATGCCTGAAAAAAAAATGTTGTTAGATGTGTGATGTAAGTTGTTATAATCTCATCTGATAGACTCAAAAGTTTGTCATGCTACCAATTCAGTTTGAACACAGAATAACTTGCCTCTCGCATCTAATAAAACATTTGTTTTAGTATATTTAAATAAATGTTAGTATTATACCTATTTATTACATTTTTACCCCCTTAATTTTCGTGATTTTAACACGGAAATCATTATCCTAGACCTCAAAAACCTTAGGATATTAAGGTGCAAGGTAAGAATGGTTTATGCCAATCTTGTAACCTATTGACAGGTTTCATTTTTTTTCTTTCACCAAATGTATCTAGATATTATTTTCTGTCAATAAATGTATATCATTACTATTATTATTATATGCAAAGATAAGATCTGACAGTTTTCATTGATATGTGTCGATTGAATACAAAAACAACATGGTCGCAAATTAGTTTTGAAATTCAAAAATTTAATGTTATCTTTTTTACAGTCACAGAAAATTTCAAATATCCATTTTGCATGGTTTTTCGTATAATTCTAAACGTAACTCCCCAAGAATGGCCCAGTATATGTAGGGAAATATTATAGAGCTAGATAAGTTTCTATCGACGAATGCTAAACTCTCTGGATTCCGCCATTTTCCTACCAATATCGATAACAATTCGGTTGAGGGAGTCTGATGTTCACTTTTTCATGCTCCATGTCTCCGAATGGGGGAAGGAGCGCAAGCATAAAATCAAAGCGTAGGATATTTCAGACGCTGTGCTGGTTATAAGAAATAACGACCGAATCAAAATACACCGTCGGTCGTCGAAATCACCGTAAAAAGCGAACAAACAAAACATAAAAACGAATTGGTAATGAAACCACTCAATACGATGAGATTTTTTTGAGTGAATAAAGCAGCTAATGATAATTTGAGAATTGGGTACATTTATCTGTTTATATTGCGGGATGGATGAGGACGTGAAAGATGTGGATAAATGGAAACCTGGATGAAAAAGTACGTTCGAATGGAGGATGACATAAGGCCAAAAAAATGATCATTGTCAAAATTAACCAACTCTAACTCTGTATTGACTTTTTTCCATGTGCTTTCAAATGTTTGATATTTAATTCAAAGAAGCAAGGCATACATGTAACCTAATTACTGATACATATATTCTTTCACAAGTCAAATTGACCTATATGCGTACAGATATACCCATATATATACAGGGTGATTCAAAAGTACTTTGACAAACTTCAGGAGGTGATTCCTCACAATATTCTAATATGAATTGTCCGAATAAATATATGTCCGAAAACGCTTCGTTTCCAAGATACAGGGTGTTAAAGTTTTATTTTTATTTTCGTTTTTTTTAAATAACTTTCGGAATAATGACCTTATTTAAACGAAAATTGGTATTGAGAGGTTTTTTGAGGTGTCGAATTCGAACCTGATGTTATTATTGCTCTTACACGTCTTTTTCTTTTTTGAAGATTCATAACTTTTTTGAGCGTACTTTTAGCACATTTTTCAGTGAAAAAATTCATTCCTCTCTCATATCTACGTAAAAAAGTTACCCTGGTTACAAGTCGCTATAAGCAACCGTTTTCTAGATATTAGGACTTAAATTTCAACTCTGAACAAAGTCAATCTAAAATTGGATGTAGAGCTCAAAAATGTGAAAATATACAGGGTGTACCATCTTCTTCTAAACGGTAACAGATAGGTATAGGGATATAGTACATGAAGTTGTTGACAAAGTGATAAGAAATCATAATATACAGGGTGTTCCATTTAAAAATCAAAGTAGTCGATACTTTATAGTAGAAGCGGCAACGCCGCATCGTCTAAAATTTAATTTATGCATACTGTGAAATTTTCAGGTTGATCCGTTGTATGGTTTGCCAGAAACGTCTAATTAACGCTCATCGTGAAAAGCCCTGTATATATATTATCAATATCAAATTGAAGAACTAAGTAATATTTTTCCATATAAATCTGCATAGAAAAACCCGTCAGATCATACATTTTGAGGAAGGTTCATCAATATACAGGGTGTCCCTGGACTTCCTCTTTTCCTCTCGGGAATGTATACATGGGGTCAAAATATCACCAGTACTTCATATAACTTTTGTTCCTAAAAGCTTTCGTTACCAAGTTACGGGCCCTCAAAGTTACAAAATGAAAAATGTTTTTCTTTGATACTTTTCAAAGTGAATATTCAAAATCATCTAAATTTTGGTGATTGACTAAACAAATGAATTCCTTCGATGAGCTTTCATTCAGGAGTCAGTTGTTTTGCTAAAAACGGACCACCCTCGATGGTCCACACCCCAAAACTTTGAAATGACAGATAATTTTTCAATAGTTTTCAACAAAATAAGGTTACGTAGACAATTTTCTGAATGAAAGTACTCGTGTGGAAAGTCGATCGGAGCAACGACTCTTAATAAAAATGCAGTTTTACTCGACGACATCAAACCCGATCGTCCACCATTTTTTTAAATGAAAAATTTTCACAGTAGAAATACTAATGCTAACGTTAATTCAACAACATTTATAACAGGGATAATACAAAATATGCTAAAATAAAGTCGTAAACAAAAAGTACAGTACCTAGTTGAAAGTTTCATTCACAATGTAGATATTTTTCAAATGAAATATCGAGTTATGTAGATTCGTGGTGTTTTTGAACTAACAAGCTACTCCACTATGAAATATCGAATTCAGTCCCTATTTTTTATGTACGCGTGGAATAAGCACGTTTCGTGTTGTGTTATCTGAATCTAATGAAACTCAACATTTGGATGTTGCAAATTCGTATTCACAGCTTAAATGTTGAGGAGTTTCACTGATAAGTATAATTTCATGGGAGAAACTCTTCAACCCGAAAATAAATTTAGCTGAAAAACGCACATTGGAAGACATAACTTATAAAAAGCAAACGAATAAACTACAAAAACGGCTGCACATGAATAGGTGAAAAATATTCGGTGAATAAATTTATGTTCCATTTCTTCCACAGATGTTGACAAAAACACCTTGTAGGAAGAAATAAAATTAGTGTGGATAAAAAATGACAACTGGAATGCGATTTTGTTTTGTTGAGTGGTGCGTTGTCATTGTATTGTCAATATTCTAATAGGACAGTTTGAAGTGTTTTGATATGGCCGCACAGTTTACATTCCACGAATATGCAGATATGCATGCATTGTATGGACGAGCATTTGGTAATGCTGCAGAAGCCCGTCGTCTGTATGCCGAGCATTTTCCCAATCGAACGTTACCGGCAAGAGAAACGTTCGAGCGTGTCGATCGCAGCTTGAGGGAGACAGGTATGTCTAATGGATAATTAATTGGAGCCTGTTGTTTTATTTCGATATTATTGGAGGTTCAGTTTAGCCAAAACGAGGTGGTGAGGGCGCTCCTAGGGCTGTGCGTACCGTTGTATTGGAGGAAAATATTTTGGAATCTGTCGCTGATGATCCTTCAATGAGCATCAGAAACCTATCAGAACAGTTCCATACATCCAAGTCCACTATTCATAGAATAATTAGGGAACAACTGCTCCAGCCATATCACATCCAGAAGGTACATGCCATGACACCAGAAGATTTTCCAGCACGACTGGAATATGCCAATTGGTTCCTGGATAAGCAAAGAGAGGATATGACTTTTATTACTCGAGTTTTATTCACTGATGAAGCAGGTTTCAGTAGAGATGGAGTAATCAACTCTCATAATCCCCACATATGGGTCGAAGAAAATCCCCATGGGATACTGCAAACCAAACACCAACGGAAATTCAACGTGAATGTTTGGACTGGTATCATATAGGACCATTCGTTCTACATGACCGATTGAATGGAGAACGTTATTTGGAGTTCATTCAGAACGATTTGAATGGACTTTTGGAACATGTTCCATTGCAAACCCGAAGAGATATGTGGTTTATGCATGATGGCGCTCCTCCTCATTTAGTTTGATTGTGCGGGACCATCTGAACCAGATTTTCCCCAATAGATGGATTGGTAGAGGTGGGCCATATTCATGGCCACCGCGGTCTCCGGATTTAAATCCATTGGATTTCTTTCTGTGGGGGCATCTAAAAAGCCTCGTTTACGCTACACCTATTCACACCAGAGATGCCTTGTTGAATAGAATTACATTGCATAGTGGAGCCATACGAAACGACCCTGGCATGATATTTCAAGCGCAGAGAGGGTGTTTGCGCCGACTAAGAAAATGTATTGAGAGAGACGGGGGTCATATCGAGCAGTTTTTGTAGCGGATTTTGCATTTCTGTTTGCTCTTGAGGCTTGCGATTGATTATTTACACCATGAGTTTTGTAAGGTAAACGTGTTTGCATGATAAAAATTCGTTATGAACATTGTACCTATCATTTCTATTTTCATTACAAATTAATCTTTTCGAATAATGGTAGACATCTCAGTTTGGATGTCGTCGTATCAAAAATCGTTGCCCCGATCGATTTTCCACACGAGTACTTTTATTCAGGAAATTGTCCAGGTAACCTTGTTTTGTTAAAACATATTGACAAATCCCAGTCATTTCAAAGTTTTGGGGTGTGACCATTGGGGGTAGTCCGTTCCTGACTTTGTAGCAAAACAACTGACTCCTGCATGAAAGCTCATCGAAGGAATTCATTTGCTTAGCCAATCACCAAAATTTAGATGATTTTGAATATTCACTTTGAAAGTTATCAAAGAAAAACATTTTTCATTTTGTAACTTTGAGGGCCCGTAACTTGGTAACGAAGGCTTTTAGGAACAAAAGTTATATGAAGTACTGGTGATATTTTGACCCCATCTATACATTCGCGGGAGGAAAAGAGGAAGTCCAGGGACACCCTGTATAGTTGTATAAGTTATAGGTGAGATTCATACTAGCTAAATTTGTTTAGAGCCAAATGAAAGTTTCCTAATATGTGAAAGAGGATATATCTGGAAAACTTACCTATTGTATATTCACAGGCCTGTTGATTCTTAGCATAGCATAGGTTCTATCCAGGGTGTGGGCGCGATATCATACATGGTGTTCCGAAACTCCACGTTGAGGGATGAATTTTTCATTTATTGAGCATCCCAATTTTTTTTCAACCGTTTGTTGTTCGGAGCTAAATCAATTTCCAAGACAGAAATCCTCGTAAATAAATGAATCGCATTATCTCCCTGTACTATTTTCAACTCCACCCCAATGGGGTTGTATCCTTTTTCAAATAATTGAAAGTCTCGGAAAACTGAAATTGGGAAGTGGGTATAAATCGGTGTGTTATTATATTTCTATTGGGGTGAAGCAGATAAATTTAGAGTATGTTAAAATAGTCGTTAAAAAATCAATAATCCATGTTTTTAAGTAATAACTGGGTATCCGAAATTCACCATTTTGTATTGCTAGGAGGGATAAACTGCGATATTTGAAACTTCACATCTCCAAGTGTTGAAACATCCCCATCCCCCAAGTATCAGTTTATTCAATTTAACTCAAAATTCTGTTGGTGTAGTTTAATAGCAATTTTGATTTTTAGCTTCAGCATTCTTCAATATCTAAATTTAAAGCAAATCAAAATAAATTCACATATAGTATCCCTGAATTATCAAAAATTAGACATACCACCACCCGCTGTTCAATCAATAAAATAAATATTAACAATAATGGCTCTTTATAGATGATCTGAAACCTCATTACATTTCGGTATTCATCATTTATCAATTTTCATATTGCCATTATTTCCAATTTGCTCCTGGAAACCGTTGAATCTTATCGGGATATCCGCCTGTCGGGTGGTTTTATATGGAGATTTTTCAATCGCTAAATGGCTTCCATTCATTGAAAGGCTTTATAGGTAATTACCGTGGAATTTGCATCGAATGGTCTAGTCTACTGATTTTATCTGGCGCTGCAGACTGTAAATGCGGAATTTTCAGTGAAATGGGATAATAAAGATCGAACTAATGTTGTAAAGAGATGCACGTTCATAATAATACATATTTTATAATTCAATTAACCACTCTACATTTACATTTGCTGATAATTCGATCAAGAACCAGTGACAAAAATTTAAGTAAACTCGTTCCTAATCATTCCTATAATCTTGCCGATAGATAATGTAGGTACATTTTGAGTTAATCCTTCTCAGGCACTATAAAACGCAACTATAATAAACCCATTGTCAGTGTAGTACTAGGGTTGATCAAATGGATTGAAGTCGAAATAAATTCAGTTTTTTTTCCATTACTTGAAATCCTTGCCCGTGGTTGCCAATACCTACCCTAGATCAAGGGCGGTCATATATCTTGATTCTGGGGGGGGGGCATTTTGTACGATTACATATCGGTCATCAATTTCAATACAGACACAAAACGCAGAATGGGATATTTTATATAAGTATTATATATTTAAAATAAAAATCATTTGAATGAAATTATTAACAAAAAACTAATATTTTACATGACGACCTCCATGTTTCGTTTCACCCCACTTTTGGCGAATCGTTCTATTATATTGTCTTCGTTAATAACAATGTCCTTGTGAACATGCATTAGTGCAAGACCACTTAACCTTTCTTCACCCATATTGGCCCTCAGCCAACTCTTAAGTCTTCTCAGTCCTGAAAAACTCCTCTCAGCAGATGCAACATTCACTGGAAAAGTGCACAATATTTTTAAAATTTCATGAATGATTGGATACATCATTTTATCACATTGTTTGAGAGCATTTAGTCCATCGCTGGGAATTTCCAATTCTTTGCTGTGTTTCCATCTCATTTTCCATAAATGTAACTCTGCAATAAAAGTTGACTTCAGCACGTCTCTTACTGTCTCAAACAAACTTCCATATTTTGCAATCAAAATTTCTACGGCGAAATGGATGCTATCTTCATTTGAAGGAATTAATATAGCAGGAACACATATTTGCAGATTAAATAAATCCATAGTTTCTTGCTGGAAACGGCACTCAATGTCGGAAATGATACTTTCAAGTAAAGGAATATATATCGTTATTCTGAAGTATTCTGTGGAGGAATGAATATCTGGATTAGGTCGATTTTTCATGAATTTATTCACTCTTGGAATGCAAAAATCTATATTCAAATTTTCTAGACATTGCATTATATCTTTAAGCAAAGCATTGAAATTGGATTCTGCATTGTTGCGTTTGTCTTTCAAAACAAGCAGAGTATTTAGAACAGCATTCTGTGTAGAGCTTATATCAAAATTTTTTTTTGCAAGAATTTGCTCAGAGGTAACGTTATTGCGAGTACTTCATTCAGACAAAACAAAGTGATAATAAAGCTGCAATTTGATGAGATGCGACTTAGCTTTACTGGAAGATTCTCTTTCATTCCATTCGGAAATCAAATTCAAAGCTTGCAAAATGTTTTCAATCGATGCTTTAAACTGCAGAACGGCGTCGTGCCGTTCTACCCATCGCGTTTCACACAATCCAGAGAGCTGATCAACCAATGTTTGTTTGAGGACATAATTGCGTTTAGAAGAGGCTTTGAAAAAATATATTATTTCCTTCATTACACCTACAGCATTTCTCACACTTTTAACGTTTGATGATTTCGACAAACTCAAATTTAAAGCATGATTGAAACATGGACATCGTACAGCTATCTTCATTTTTTTCTGAACTTCTTGGACGGCTCCTTGTTGTTTTGATGTCATCACACTGCAACCGTCTGTACAAATTCCTACACAATTTTCCGATGGTAACCAAATTTCTGAACTTGTTTTATCACTGTTTTTCCTAAAATAGTACCATTCAAAACCGGTTCCAACGTATCGGGACACAGCTCATAGTTTTCAGAATGACAATCTATGAATGAAACAAAATCCTCCTGCACGTTGATACCTTCTAAGTATCTGATAACAATCGACATTTGGGAAACATATGCTATATCTGTGGTTTCGTCAAACATTATGCTGTAATATTTAGCATCACCAATTTTTTTCACGATAACGACAAAATTTCGTCTTTACAACATTCAATCAACTCATTTTGCGTTCTTTTGCTAATATATGTGGCACGTTACGACGTGTTTCTGAAATGCTCTTCTAAAGTTTTGTCTCCTGCTTCGATTCTGAATCGAAGAAGTTCTCGGAAGTTTCCCTCATTATTTGTCACATTGCTTTCTTCTAACAATGGCCCGTCATCTCTATGGCCACGGAAAGGTATACATTGTTTGGCTAAGAAAATTATAGATCGAATGATTGGTTTGAGCCGATTTCGATTATCCTCTATCTGCCTTGCTCGAGCACTATCTATCAAATTTCTTATATCTGAAGATCGGTTTTCGTAACATCTTATAAAATTATCGCTCGATGAAACCGCTTCGATATGATATCGATTTGTATTATGTTTATCTAGCACACCATCCATTCCAAATAATTTTGCAAATTTTGTAACTGGTGTGGTAACTAAACCTTGCAAACTTGTCGCTTTATTTTTACCACCTGAATTTGCGAAGATAGCACAGTGCTTACAAAAAAGTCCTTTCTTCAAGTCCGAAAACGCAATCCAGCTATAATTTTGGAGATGGTCGTATCTCAAGTACCGCTTAACTAATTTGTTATTTTGGTTATGTTCAGAAAATGGAAATGAGTAGTTTTTTTTCCGGAATCCACGTATTTTTCAAATAATTATATTTTTGAAAGTCTAGCAAACCATTCAAACAATCAACAGCTCGACCAATATCGTAGTTACCAATTTCATTGGACTCTTCTGCAGAAACTTGCTCTGGAGTATTATCATTATTAACTGATGTTTGTAATGTTGATACTGTTGTAAGTGATTCTGGCACTACAATTGTGTGTTGAGAAGACGATGATGAAGATGACCGGGATGACCCATCATCACCCACACCTTTCATTACTTTCTTCGGAACAACAGAAAAATACGAATTCAACGTATTCGTACTGTATGTCCTCTTCATTTTCTGAAAAAAAAAAAATTAACATTCGTGATCCCGGCGAAACGAGAGATGGATACGCCCAGGTCTTTTAATATGAGCCTAATCTGTTGTCACTCTACGGTTAGATCGGAATTTACAAACTTTTTTATTTCCGAATTACATCCTAAAATGAACACCTGGGCTGGGCGAGAGAGAATTGCATACTTATTATCCCTTCCAATCTTCCAATAGCAAATTGAAAATTATTCCTAACATATCTATAGATTTTTACTCACCTGTCACCCTGGAATGAAATGATGATTACAATCCGGCAACGTACAGTACACCTCTGTCACCTCTACAATAACGATAGACGATGGATTCTTTTTCAAGAAAAAATGGAAACGAAACGTCCAAATTTCCACACAATACACAACGATATAACTTCTAACATACAGCGAGTGATGACTAACGCGAAAATGAGACAATATTTAAAAAACAAGGTAGCTATATACCTACCTATCCTTTTATTTCTATTGAAATAAAATCACTGGACGTCGCCGGTCGGTGTCTGGATTCGCGAGGGAGGCGTTGGACCTTGCACTTGCATTGGCGTAGCCAGAGTTGAAGAGGCAGATATGATTGATTATCATTTTCGCAGATTGCTGTAGGTATTTCGATTTCTGTATCCACTCAAATAATTAATTTACAGAGAAAATCATTTGAAATATATCGATTTAGGCCATTTGATACCTTTGCGGGGGCCATGGCCCCCATGCCCCCCCCCTTATGACCGCCCTTGCCCTAGATACTTTTAAACTAATCAGTATTTATCAAAAGTTCACCATCCAGAGATTCCACATTGCCTCCCAAGCCGCTATCCAACTTGTGTCCGGAACAAAAACCCAAATCCTACTGGGTAAGTAACTAATCCAATCCCCAGAGTTCAGGAGGGTAGGTTTCTACACATGAATGAGAACTATCGATTTCCTGTGTTCCTCGCCTTGGATTTGCCAGGCGAGCTATTTTTCTTTCGAGAGAGTCCTTGAAAATTATTAGACGAAGTCGTGCCAGAAAATTTCGTTTTCATTCGATTTATCATGCTTATTCCTCGGATTCGAGTTGATCCGCGCGCTAGAAGTCGAAAGCCCTCCTTTCGTGTTCGCGGTAGGTGTTGGATGGATTCGTTTGTTTTTCATTAGGCACGATTTTCTTTTGTTTCGTAGCACACTGGGGCAACAGGCACTTAAAGTTGGCAATAAATCACAGACTCTATACATCAATTTCTAAGTTGAATATTGCTTGTATATGTGTTGGTGGTTCAAAATAAAATACATACAGTGCTTCTCGAAAGTTCCCTCCCCCCTCTTATTTTTGGAACGATTATACATTAACAAGTGAAATTTGGAAACTGAATATTAAAGGTTGTAAACTTCCTACCGGCAAGCGACACCTCTTTTAAAAGGTATCGAAAAAACCTCTTCAATGATACTAATTTTGTTTGTGTTTATGGCAGTTTTAATGGCTCATTGGTAAACATTAAAATTTAAATTCCATTCAGTATGATATTAATTACAGATTTAAGAATCAGTATCTACTTAAAGAAATTGCTCGGAGTGACCTCCATTTGCTTCCTGACAGTGAAATTTCCTATTTTTAAACTCTTCTCGTACTTTTGCAAATGTGTCTGCGGAAACAGCCTCACATTCTGCAACAATACGTTGTTTTAAAACGTCAATATTGTCAGGTTCAGTGGCGTAAACCTTCGATTTAAGGTACCCCTACAGAAAAAAATCCAAAGGTGTGAGGTCCGGTGATCGAGCTGGCCATTCCGTTGAACCTCGTCGTCCAATCCATCTACCACGATACTCCTCATCCAAATATCGTCTTACTGCACCGTAATAGTGTGAAGGAGCACCATCCTGTTGGAACGTTATTTCCAAATTGCCGAATTCATCTGGATTATCTTCCAAAATTTCAAGGATTCACGGTTCTATTGCGTTTTGCAACAGCTCCAGATAAACCTCACCAGTTAAAACAGTATTTAAAAAAAGAGGCCCAAAGATGTGGTTTCCCAGGATACCTGCCCAAACATTCACCTTCTGGGGAAATTGGGTATGGTTTCACGAAACAGGTGAGGATTTGCGTCACTCCAATACCTCACATTATGTGTATTTACATTTCCATTTAGATAGAAAGTACTTTCGTCACTAAAACAAATTGTTTTGGCATAGTCTGGCTGTTGGTTAATTTTAGTTTCCATATTTTCACAGAATTCTAGTCTTCGGTCTGGGTCGTCGTCTGAGAGTTGATTTTTAATTTGTATGGATGAAATTTGTTTTTTTTCAACACCCTGTGTAATGTACTTCGACTGACTTCACAGGTAGATGCAACGTGAGTTGTTGAAGAAGTAGGATTAACTATTACTTCTGTCAGTATATCAATTTTTTTCTCATCAGAAATTTGTGGTCTGCCAGATCGTTTCGCATCATTAATACTACCCGTTTTTTCAAACTTACGAAGAAGCTCCCTTACATAAGTCCTCGAAACGGGGCGATCGGGAAACCTCTCATTAAAATGCGTTCTGCTGCATGAATATTTTGTCCAGTTTCACCAAGAATCAGGATCGCTGCTACTTTATCACCCAAAGTACGTACCATTTCGCTTCTTGAAGCACTTAAACGTTCGGCTCACAACAGTTTAACAAATTATTAAAATGTACAAAAATATTAAAAGTACCAAAAGCTGCTAAAACAGTTAAACGTTCGATCAACAATACACAAATTATTAAATGTACAAAAACTTGGACAATTACAAAAACGTCGAATTAGGGAGACTAACAAAAACGTCAGCTTATTTGACAACTATCCAGAGGCAAAGGCTTGAATTTGGAATTTTAGTATTAACTGATTTAATTCATCACAGCTTTGCGTTTTTCAAAAGCGAGTTGCCAAAACTGCCCTAAACACAAACAAAATTAGTATCATTGAATAGGTTTTTTCGATACCTTTCAAAAGAGGTGTCGCTTGCCGTAGGGTTCCATTTAAAATTATTGGTCACAATGGCCTTGTCACGTCATCTTTGACGATTTCGTCATCTATCATCACTAGTAGGGAAGTTCACAACCTTTAATATTCAGTTTTCAAATTTCATTTGTTTATGTATAATCGTTCCAAAAATAAGAGGGGCGGAGGGGACTTTTGAGAAGCACCTTAAGTGTTTATTTACTTAAAAAATTATAATGGGTTATGAAAAATATAATAACTTGATTTAGAAAGCTATAATAATTTTCAACATATTTGATCGCCGTCAGAATGTGATGTTTATCTTCATCATTGTTTCCACTGTCATCATCAGCGTCATCAGATTCATCATGGCTAAGGAGCTGGACGGGTCGAGATTTCAACCAATCTACTGCTTCTTTAGGAAGGTGTTGAAATTTATTCTTTTGTAACTTTTGCTTGCTCTTGATTACAGGGTCGGAACTGAGTAAAAATGAATTAAAGGCGTCCTCATTAGTTTTATCACGACTACATTTCCTCGAGTAACGCTCGGTATTTTTGAACTCCTTCTTGTGGGCTTCTCGCGCTTCCTCCGTTAATTAGCTGATAGGTAACAAAGCAGAAGATATCATTTCAGGCCAACGTATAAAATATTTGTGTAATATACAGCCCCTCAAAGACGACCATTATATCGTGTACGTTTATATGCGGCATGCATGTAATTTTTCTTCCGAGTTCGATTAGCTCCAGAAAGAACATCTTTGAATAATTCCTGTGAAACTCAGGTGAAAAGTCAATCAAGGTATCTAGTTTTTATCAGTTATTAATAGTTATTTTCTGTGCCGTTATTAGGATGAACGTGCGTACATTTTCAACTTTCGTTAGACTTACAAAAAATACCCCACGAGTCCCAGCTCTGAAAAAATATCTAATGGATAGCCTGAAGTCTTTATAAAAACATATAAAACATTTTCTTGCCATACTTGCACTTTTTTTAAATATTTAATTAATTGTTAGCCTCTGCAAGATCGTATCAAAAACGCATCAAATATATTTTGACCAACAATGAATTAACACATTTTTTAAAAAATCGACTTTTTTGCTAGAATGTGACTGCCTTTATTATAAACAATATTTTAAAAAGATTTTCGGTACTGATTTTGCTAATTAAAGCGAAACATGCAAAAAGTCATTATTTAAAACATTTGATCTAATACGAAAGATACCCCTTTTGATACCAACCCCTTTGCGACAATTTTTTCTATGGTTCTAGTGAGCTTTGAAAACAATTTAGCAAAAAGAAGGCTCAAATCTGATTTTATTGTTCAACTACCTCTTCTAAATACCACCCCTGTGTGACAGTTTTCTTTTATATTTTTCCCACCATTCTCGTCTGCCTTAGAAGCAATTCCGCGCGCGAAAAAAACGCTCGAATATGATTTTTTTTTCGAACCACCCCTTCTGAAAACCACCCCTTTGTGACAAGATTTTTTAAATATTTTTCCGATGATTCTCGTCAGTCTCACAAGCAATTCCACGAAAAAATTAGCGAATCTCATTTTTTTCTTCTAAAAACCACCCCTTTGTGACAATATTTTTTTTATATGTTTCCCATGATTCTCCTCAACCTTATAAGCAATTCCGCGAAAAAAGAGGCTTTATTCTGATTTTTTTTGTCCAACCACCCCTTTGTGACAAGTTTTATTTTTATCGTGATTCTCGTCAGCCTTCAGAGCAATTCTGCGAAAAAAAGACTTAAAACTGGTTTTTTTCAACCACTTCTCCTACAAAGTATCGCTTTGTGACGTTTTTTTCGTATTTTTTCATGAGATTTGACACCCAAAGAGGCGATTGAGCAAAAAAATATTCAGTTCCGTTTTTTCCTCATCTGTGCAGGGGTACTGTTCAACCAAGTATCTAGCAGTGTTGTGGGCAAATTATCTGAATATCTCAACATCAATTTCATGTCCACTAGAAAGTAGTGTCAGTAGTTTAAATAAATTTCAGCCGAAAGTCTAGCCGTGCTCCTGTCATTTAAATTACCAAATCCGGGTTAAGGTTCATCTACGATTAATCCTCATCCAAATTCTTTTTGAATACGAGCCCTGTTTTCCGAAACATCCTATTTGTAATTTCCTCAAGCTTGCCACTTCTTGAGAAGCAAACTCTTAGATATGTTAGACGGACAACCCGAATTCCAAGTCTTTATTTTTCGTTCAATGATTTCGTCAATACTATTAAAATGTTTGGATGTAGCGCCACATTCAGCGTGTTTGTGTTTGATGTGGCAGTAAGCACATTACATACTTTTCCATCGACCATGGCAAAGATTAAGTTGTGGCTTATATCCGAGGATTTTTCTTGAATTATCGAAGTACTTTTCCGTAAGTTCCGTCTATTCTGTTCTTCTCTGTTATTGAAACTTCAGTAGACTCTTTAACAAATTCAATTTCAATGGCCTGCAATATCTGGTAGCAGCTGAAAGTGCTGGCTTTTACCACGCAATTTTTTCACCACAAACAAGGCGTAGTGGAACAATACAAGTAATTAAAACAGCCGAATCACTGGCCTCAGGACCTTGAAATTCTTGCCTGTAAGAACTATGACCCGAACTGCCATCAAAGTCGCAATTGGAAAACAAGAACAGCCTTTCCAGTTCTTCGTCCTTGAGTGACTCAATCACAGATTCCAGTGGTAATAGTAAACGATGTAGTGTGGTCGAGCAAACCTGGCAAAGTAAATTTTGCACAGGTGGAGGTTACTTTTATACATTCTCGCTTCGGATAGCAATCTTCCTTCGCAACTTGAACTATTTGGTAGAAGAAAATTTCTCTGTGGCACTCATCCTGGTTATATTATACTGATGCCGTGATAACATTGCATCCACCAAAACCTCTAGAGCATCTTCACATAACGTTTCTCGAGTTATCCTAAATTATTTTCCTCTGGAAGAAATGAACTTCAATATTTTTATCGTCCAATACATTCATTTCATTTGACATATCACTTATTTGTAGCATCATAGTACGTTCAGGAAACGATATTTTGGTAAACAACTATTTTTCTCCAACTCTGAAATGTATTCTGTCTCTTCGCAGTTCGTGTTTCCATTATTGATGAACGCTCATCTGTAAACATAATGAACGTTATTTGATATTCATCACGTATGTAAAGAGTAGTCAAACATTACCTTGGATGGCCCTAGATATCATGTAAAGTCTTAGGTTATTAGCCATGTTTGATATACAGGGTGATTCAAAAGTACTTTGACAAACTTCAGGAGGTGATTCCTCACAATATTCTAATATGGATTGTCCAAATAAATATATGTCCGGAAACGATTCGTTTCCAAGATACAGGGTGTTAAAGTTTTATTTTTATTTTAGTTTTTTTCGAGGTTTTTTTTAAATAACTTTCGAAATACTGACCTTAATTAAACAAAAATTGGTATTGAGAGGTTTTTTGAGGTGTCGAATTCGAACCTGATGTTACTATTGCTCTTACTCGTAGGGGGCGCCACCTACACGTCTTTTTTTTTGAAGATTCATAACTTTTTTGAGCGTACATCTAGCACATTTTCAGTAAAAAAATCAATTCCTCTATCATGTCTACGTAAAAAGCTACCCTTGTTACAAGTCGCTATAAGCAACCGTTTTCTAGATATTTGGACTTGAAAATTTCAAGTCGATTATTTGATAATCGATACGTGTTGAAGTTATTACCATTATTTTGCATTTTTCACAAGAATGCTTAGGAAATGAATTTGACGTTTGAGTAGGTAGTTTTGTTTTTTGTAGGGGGCGCCACCTATTCTATTTATTTTTACTCGTTTGAAATAGTTATTTTTGTATGAAGGGTTCAAAATCTGTATTTGTTTTTATAATAAAATTTGCAAGAAATATCAACGTTTTATTTCAAGAAATTTTGAATATGTAGAATAAAATAAAGGAAACTAAATTGTATTCAAATAAATTGTTCAAAGTGTCCACCTTCAGCGATGATACAGGCATTCAGTCTTCTAGTCATTGAATCTCGTACCCGCTCAAAAATTATTGGTGTGTTTCTTATTGTTTCACAGGCGTCTACTATTCGGTTTCTTAGATCTTCCTCGGTCGCTACTGGAGTTTTATAAATTAGTGACTTCAAATGTCCCCAAAAATAAAAATCCACCGGGTTTAGATCTGAGGACCTTGGTGCCCCCGCCTGGTTACGTTCTTCTACACCCCTACCGATCCATCGATCTGGATAGACAGTGTTGAGGAATTCCCTGGCTACAACGCTAAAATGGGCCGGAGCTCCATCATGCATAAACCACATGCGGATACGAATCTCTAATGGTACATTCTGAAGTAGTCCCGGCAATTCATTTTCTGAAAAGTCTCTGTAAGTTGCGCCATTCAGTCGGAACGGAAGAAAGAAAGGATCTATCAAGTAATTATCAATTATTGCCTCCCATACATTTACCGAAAATTGATACTGATAATGTATTTCACTAACTGCGTTCGGATATTTTCCAGAGCCAAAATATGGTTGTTATGAAAGTTTGTGAAAGCATTTCGGGAGAAGTTTGCCTCGTCCGAGAAGAGTACATATCTTAAAAATTGAGGATTTCCAGCCAATTTTCTCAAAAACCACTGACACATAGTAATGCGTTGGGCAAAGTCTCGTGGCAAAAGAGCTTGTACCCTTTGAATATGGTATGGATAAAATTGTTGATCGTGGATAATTCTCCAAATTGTGGACTGAATAGAATTGAGAGCTTCAGCAATTAGTCTTGTACTTATTTCTGGATTCTCCTCGAGAGCGTTCAAAACAGCTTTTTCCAATTCTGAGGTTCGGACTGCTCGTAGTCTTCCAATGATATCAGCTGCCCTCTTAAAGCTACCTGTTTCTGCCAAAGGACGGTGGAGACTGATAAATATTGGAGCTGAAGGCAGTTCTCGATTAGGAAATCGCTCCTGGTAAGTACGTCTTGCTTCGCGCGCATTGCCATCCGCAAAGCCATAAACGAAATGCATATCGGCTAAATAAGCATTATTGTTTAAATAATCCATTTTTTCAAAATTAGTGTTTTAAAACTTATAGAAACTTCAACAAAACGTTTAACTGTCACATAATATGTAATTAACAAAACTACTTAAACGTCAAATTCATTTCTTAAGCATTCTTGTGAGAAATGCAAAATAATGGTAATAACTTCAACACGCATCGATTATCAAATAATCGACTAGAAATATTTAAGTTCAAATATCTAGAAAACGGTTGCTTATAGCGACTTGTAACCAGGGTAGCTTTTTTACGTAGATATGATAGAGTAATTTATTTTTTACTGAAAAAAGTGCTAAAAGTACGCTCAAAAAAGGTTCGAATTCGTCACCTCAAAAAACCTCTCAATACCAATTTTTGTTTAATTAAGGTCACTATTTCGAAAGTTATTTAAAAAAAACGAAAATAAAATTGAACTTTAACACCCTGTATCTTGGAAACGAAGCGTTTCCGGACATATGTTCATTTGGACAATTCATATTAGAATATTGTGAGGAATCCCTTTTGGATCACCCTGTATATCGTTATTTATCATATAGTGTCTTTCGGTAAAATCCATAGTAATGTTAGAGATATTTGTTTACTATTTGTTGACATTTTGAAGTTAGGCCGATTTGTGATCGCTTCGTTCGGTCTATGGACTTGGATCATGGAGGAGGAGTTTAACGTGCAGCGCCGGAGTGGTGGAATCAAGCGAACTCGTCCGTATAGTGACACTTGTTTGCATTTACCGCTTTGATAAAACGGGTGTTTACAAAGTTCGATAGTTCAAATGTTTCTGTCGCAACCGTCGAAACGACATTTGTGTTGTAATTCGGCGTGTATAAACTTCGAATCAGAGACCCAGTATCGAAAGTGCGCGTATAATAAGTTTATATATGAGAATACTGCATAACAGTCTCCAAAAGCATTCGCTCTGCAAGTGCAGGAAGTTCTTGTAACAGTTTTGTTACAATCAATCTACGAAAGGAAAAGAGGTCAATTAACAATTTTTTCAAGTTTCAATTCATTTTAGCTCCGGCGTAGTCTTTCTATATAGGCTTATGAGTGTTATACGATTGAAAAAAAACAATGTTATGTTTTATTTGCTAACTTCGAAACACCTCAAAGTGTACAAAAACTAAACGATTCTGAACAGTACATATAAATCCAATACTAAAACTCGAAGTGCCTTGGAACACAAATAATAGCCTTCATGTTTCTAGGGATAATTTTAACATTTAACGGTCATTTCACAGCACAAAAACAGGTTAAAAGTTATGCAATAACAATGCACGTATAGTATCCGCAGGTAACTTATTCCACTGAGACTGTGGCGCTGAGAGGAGTGTGATTGATGACAACACTCGTTCGTTTTGATGGGGGGAGTGGTGCATCGAAAAATAATAGTGGCTAAAGTGTACATGCTATTTCATTTTTTGATTCATCACCAACTTGGAGAGCGTGTTGCCCCACTATGCGTCGTAAATATCATGGAGGCGTTTATTGAAAACGTATAGTGAAAATGCTATTCATCATACAAAGGCTTATTTTGTATTTTTGAGTTAAGGGCAGCGTCGACTTTGACAAAGCTTTCGATCCTGTCGAAGAAATATTCACATCGGAGACAGCAATTTTGCCAGGGTATTATTCTGAGTCTGATCCTTTTACATATTTATTCGAATGATTTGTTCAACTTGATAGTAGAAGGCGATCAGTGCATATTGCAACCAACTGGAATGAGTTGAATCAGATGGTAGAAACCGATCTACCAAAGATCTCGATCTCTTTGGAGACACTTTACCATGCCTTTGTAGAACCATTCAACCTATATATCATTGCTCGTGGGTATAAATGAAATATCTCGGAAACGGTTCTAACGAATTGGATGAAATGTTGTATTAAGATGGGGTTTTGCTTTTTAAGTTCATCTATATAGGCGTCTTTCCTGAAAAAAGCAATTTTACACAAAAAATTACGAATCGATATGTCTAGCGCCATCTCGTACATTTTTGAGGTACTTGCATTGTTTCTATTGGATGTTGGCCTACTGGTACTCTAAACTTTGTGAGAAGGCACTATATGACTATATCCGAATTCAGTATTAGATATGTTTTTCTTTGGTTAGTCCAATAAACTCATACGGTTTATTTAAAATGTGTATTCGTAGCCAACCTGTGCGCACGATTTTACAGAAAAAAACCACTGAGCAAAGCTCGGACGCCCAGGTACTATGATATAAATTCCTTTTCAAAGAGAAGTAAATAGAATTCATTTTCCATTTAAGACATACACGAAGAAATATCCGCAAATATTTATTTTCCAACAATGGAAGAATTTAGGTATTTTTTGCTCATTTATATTTGTCCCATTTCCTTTTCCCTCCCTAATTTCTATTTATTGGTGCATTCACTTGCTGATTTATCAATATATCTATCTGTATCAAGATTCGGTCAAATCGAGCGATGCCTACCCTGAAAATACTGCGATCCCAACATTTCCCATTATGGTTTTCTGCCGCCCTACGACATGTTAAACAGTTTTTCCACCCCCTGAAAACATGTAAAGCGATATCCGTCCGGATTCATATCATCTCGTTCGGAATTTTTGGGACCCAAATTCCTCAGCTGAAACGTGATAAATGGTGCTTTCGCATTCCGGCACCTCTAATATTCATACATTTTTACTTGGAAGCACAGATTTTTACTTGTAAGCACAGATGTGGACGACCCAAGAATAGGGGTTATTTAATACAAGAGAACGACGGTAAAGAACGTGTGCAGTGTAGTACTCAGGTTTGGGGATCGTTGAAAAAATTATATTACTTCTATCCTTTTGCGTAGAAACTCAACCTACAGGGTGTTATCTAACCTCTTACACACCCGTAGATGATGAGTGTATAATGCCAACTTTGGCGATTGCCGAATGCAATAAACATTCAACTCGACATTTGAATAATATAGAATGTTGAACTGATGGTGTGGTAAATGTTCACATTGCAGGCTGCCTGACAATAGATATTCAATTTCAACGTGAAGAAAACAACTAACCTTGTTTTATCCAAACTGGTGATAAAGTCAGAACTAGTTGCCTTCATACTCTGCTTTGAAGCACTTATCATACACTCACTTGTAAGATACAAACAACACAAACAGTATTGAAAAGGGAAAAACATTCTGAGAATAGATATTCAATTTCAACGTGAAGAAAACAACTAACCTTGTTATATCCAAACTGGTGATAAAGTCAGAACTAGTTGACTTCATACTCTGCTTTGAAGCACTTATCATAGACTCACGTGTAAGAAACAAACAACACAAACAGTATTGAAAAGGGAAAAACATTCGAAATGGAATATTGTTTAAAAAATAATTTCGGGACCATTGTAGTGATTCCGAACACGTGAACTGAACACTGTTGCCAAGTGAGATTCTCGCATGTACGGTTTAGAAAGCTGTTTACGAACGAAAGTTTGTTAGCTTCTACTAGTGTTTTCTGATTGGCTGGTGAATGAAAGATCTTAAGATCTTAATCAACAACTAATCAGAAAACAGTACGCAATGTGCACGATAATAATTATTGTCTTTGTTTTTTTTAAAATTTGCCATTCTATCAAAAAATAATTTATATCATATTAATATATCTAGTAGTGATGTAACGAATGTCATTTTTTAAACATTCGCGAATGCGAATGCAAATGTCTGCTACTGACATTCGCGGCGAATGCGAATGTAGAAGTGTTCAAATTTGGCGCCAATTGACGAGGTGCGTTCCGAGAATTGCCGAGTTGATACGAACTCATTCGACTGAAGTGTCATTCCGCTCGCGCCGGTCTTTTCGTAAACAAAACAAGTGAATTTTGAGGTTAGAGTTTGAATAGTTATTTATTTATTAACATGAATAAATCAACTTCTAGTGAAATATGGACTCTGCGATGCTGAACGAGCTAAATGGAAGCTGTGTAACAATGAATATTCCAGAAAAGGAAGAACTACAACTGCTATGCGAAATCATTTGAAGGCAATGCATAAAACCGAGTTTTCCGAAAAATGTGAAAAATGAAAACACGAATCTAAAACACTTGAATTGGCATCATCTTCCCATCAAAGTACTAAATCCGACATGAAACAGATATCACTTCAAGAATGTGTAGATAAAACGAAACAGTGGGATAATAAATCTTTTAAGTCATTGGCATTTGATAATTTAGTAAGTGAAATGGTTGCGTTGGAAGACTTGCCATTTAGTTTCGTGGAAAGTGTTGGATTTATAAGACTTTTGAAGCATTTGTGTCCATCTTATGATTTGAAGTAAAGATGATTATATAACATTAAAACTTAAGTAAAAACTGATAAAAATTTCATTGAAGAATTTGTTTTTGTTTGTTTACATTATATATACTTTTTGTCTTATAAGTTTTAATGAAAATTTAATTATTAAGCTTCATTGCCCAAAGTAAAATAATGAATAAATAATACCAAATGATAAAGTGAAGACTGTTAATGTGCTTATGAGGTTAAGTTACTTTTTCTTGCATCAAAAACATAAGAAATGAATGGATTTTGATTTTATTAACCTACCATTATCTTCAAATTGTTTTTTTTCTGATATTCATATTCGCAAAACATTCGCAGAAATTTTGCGGATGCGAATGCAAATACGAATATCAAAAAATATGCGAATATTCGCGAATGCGTATGCGAATATTCGTTACATCACTGATATGTAGTACGAAAACTCCCGCACAGTGATTGGCGACTCCAGAATCCAACCATAATTGGAATTTACTACTTCATTCATAAATGCGACGAGTAATTCATCGACTCTTCAAAATATGCACGGAACAGCTCGATATTTAGTTTCAAGAGCCAGCAAAAGACAAAGACAATAATGTTCAAATTAATTATCCTGCACATCGCGTACTGTTTCCTGATTGGTTGCTAATCAGGATCTTTCATTCACCAGCCAATCAGAAAACACTACTAGAATCTAACTAATGTGAGTAACTAATTTTGAGTCGGCGCCAAACAAACTAGCAATTGAATTAGGTAAAGCGTAAATGACGGCAGCGAGATGCACAGCGGCGTTTTGATTACTTCTTCAAAGTAATATAATGATCTACGATAATTGTTTGTTTGGCGCCGACTCAGAATTAGTTACTCACATTAGTTCAGGAGCTCAATTATCATTAAGGTAGTTCCGCCACGAGGCAGTTGAATTAGGAAATTTTCTACGGAATCAAAAAATTTCAAAGGACTTTTCGATTTGAAACGCGAAAAATAAATTTTTTTGAAGGGGGGCACTGTACTGATTTACAATTTACACTTCATTAGCTTTCCATGCACAAAAAAAAATATAAAAATCCGATTACTGGTTTTGAAAATATAAGCAATTAAAAAAATCATGTATCTATGTTCAAAATATAAATATATAAATAATAATGAAAAATCGTTTATTTCAAGTAAAAAATTATTTCAGTAAGTACTTAAAAACACAATGAATTTGAAAATTTGTGCGTGCTTCTATTCAAATAATATTGCATTTTTATATTCTATTCTGTTTATATCATATTATGTATCTAAACATATCAAGTTCATAACGTAAAAGGAATTTTGTGTTGAAACAAAATGGTCAGTAACAAATGTGGTTGAATAAGACAATATATGGTTAAAGTTAGTGCTTAAAATCCATGGTTTTATATTTCTTTTATCTCTGCAAATTTTACTGCTTTAGCTTCCTGTGGTAAGGAATTATAAATCTTTGGAGCCAGATATAATAAGGATCTCTTTACACTAGTATAAAAAATTCTAGGTAACATACGTGCATGTTTACTTTTAGATCTAGTATTTATCTCTGATTGGTGATTAGTTATACTATCATTGATTTTGTTATTACACAATAATCTTATCACAGATTTAATATATAGTTGTTGAATTTGGAAGACATTGGCCTCATTAAATAGGTCTACAGATGGAAACCTTTTTGACTTAAATAAACATATTTTCAATAATGCTTTTTGAGTTACTTCCAATGGTAGCAAAAGGTTTTTGAAAGTAGCTCCCCATATGCAAATTCCATAATTTAGAACCGATTCTGCCAATGCATAATATATATTTATCAAAGATTTTTTTGACATCGAATTTCGCAATATGTAAAATTCGTGTAGTAATTTACGTAGTTAATGTGTGTATCCCATTTTAAAAGATCATCAAAATTTACACCCAAGTATTTTATGTTATTAACTGAGCCAATTTTTATATTACAGTTACATTGATTCTAATTATCACAATCATATTCATGAATAACAATAGAATCAATATGTGGTAGACCAGATTTTCTCATAGAATAGCATACGAATTTTGCCTTATCAGTGTTAACTGTAAGTAAGCTACAATCTAACCAATGTTTTACAGTAGAGATAAGTTTTTCCGCTTTTTCAATTGCACCTTTCCAAGTATCAGCTTGAATAATAATACATGTATCATCCGCAAAGCATACCAGACAATCTCCAGTAACAACTGAAAAAATGCCATTCGCATATATGGAAAATAATAAGAGCCCAAGGACAGTACCCTGTGGCACACCACCAGACACGGTGGACTCAGAGCAACTCCAATTTTAACTTGTTGCTCACGTTTATCTAGGTAAGATGCGATTAGTTTATTTGGCAATTCAGAGATGCCCCAATTATCCATCCGTCGTATTCGCGCTTTCGCGGTATGAATATGAAAAGGAAGTTAGGCGAAGGCAATACCTATCGAAGCCAAAAAACGTTTTTTTTTAATTTCCCTGGTAACGAAAAAACGACTTTTGGCCGTTCTTCGGCCAAGCCAGATCACTGTGCATCGATTGAAAGCTTGTCTTGAAGCAGTTTTACTTGGAAAAATATACGCTTGACGAAGAGTATGGCTTTCTCATATGTATCCGTTTATTAGGAATGAAAATAACAATGAATTTTCCCATAATCGAAAAATGTCTGGAACACATTCTTCGCTAACTTCATTATTTGTTCGCCACTGATAGACCTGCATTGTCCGGGTCAATAGAAAGGCCGAACAAAGAACTTTTCCATTTCATCCCTTTGCACTAATGGGAGGATAAAGTATGGTTCGAGATAACGGAAAAGTTGGAAAATACCAGCGTTCGGGGTGTTATTCTTCGGAAATCCAATAAGAACCGATCAAACTTATATAAACATAAATCCTAACTTCACTGACTGGACCACATGAGATGGCTAATCGATTTTTTGCTCCACTGCGCCGACTGGAATTTTTTCAGGAAGTTCAGAACACAGGGTTGGCTTTTTTTTGTTGTATACGTTTATAGTACTCGACTCCAGTTGAAGGGACTCCACTTTGTCAGAGAAAATAGAAGCGTAGCGAAGACTTTGGTCGAAAAAGTGTCACTGTATAAAGCTGAAATTTTCCACCAATATTTATCGAATATAGTCGAACGTTAAGTTTTATATGGTGGAAGTCAAAGCACCGACAATTTCGACTAGATACAATATATGACCCCAAAATTTTGATTGAAGAGATAAAGATACCTCCAGTCCACGACAGGAATTACATATAATGGTGAAAAAAAAGTTACGAGTTCCTGAAGATATCTTCATTGCTGGATAATATTTCGACATCTATTCATGGTGATGTCTCATAACCGTGTGGGGAATTTATTTATTTATTTCATATATTTAAAATATTCAGGCATTTTGCCAGCATCATAAGACAATTTAATAACAACAACTTCCACAATAATTTAATACAACTCCAGTCAATGCAAAACAAAATTCCAAAAATCATATTTAAAAAACCTAAACTACATTCTACTGTACAACTGTATGAGCAGTTGCAGATACTAGGCATTAGAAGCTTAATGCCTGGAATGGATGTTCCACGACGTAAGTCGTTTCAGTCGTCCCATGGAAGTTAAAAAAAATACCAGATCACTAGACAAACTTAAAATATATATGCCAATGTTCAAAAAGAGTCATACACAAAGATTTATTTTCTTCTTTGGGCCGAAACTCTTATAATATTCTACCTCCTGAAATGAAGACAATAACAAAACTCCATAAATATAAAAAACAAACAAAACTTTTCGTTCAATAAAATCAAACAAAAACCTATCAAATACTAATTTAGTCGATGTGTTACTCAGTACCCACCTATTCTTGAGAACATCTCACTCAACAATAAGTTAATCTTGCCTTCATTGTACCTTATATATTGTATATAAATGTCTTGTACTCATAAAAAAAAACTATCACCATCAATGAATTTCTGTACAATCTCAATGTTTCTGGAGGATTGCAGACAAGCACAACACAAGCATTCAGTATGCTTAGGTGCAGTTTGTGGTCCAATTAGAAACTTTAAGATAAATCACTGTATACCATGTTATGTACAATTTTACTCTGAATAAATCTGAACTTCATTAGGTAAAACAAAATTGATCCAAGAGAAAATCTCTGCCATTATTTCTCGGCAACTAACAAACAGATTATCGGAAAGTACAGCCATACAATTGGCTAGGACATAAAAATGAGTTTTCGACGTAGTTCAGATCGGTTTTCAGACAGTTTCAGTTAGTTGCTATCTCGACATCGTTCAAAACACAGTAATAACTCATCGTTCAACTCAGTCACAACGTTCGTTCAATTCAAGTCTCCAGCACTATACCTCGATACAATACAGTGTGATTTCACAATTCTCAAACGAACAGTTCTTCCGTGACTTCGTTCTGCACAAGTAGAAACGCCTCAGCTTTGATAATCAATACGCAATAAACGCGGCTAGTCGGAAAGATTGATTTCGGAATGTATTTATTGATTCAGAAATTGCCATTTATCAATCTAACGAATCATGTGTCAAAAAATGGCATATTTTTATTGGAAAACACAAAGAGTATTTCTATTCTTGTGTAAACAATCAAACTCACTACACATAAACAGAAAATCGATATAAATTACTATTTATGTTTTTCAACTAATTTGTTTGCTATGACAGGTCCATTTGTCAGTAGGTTTTCACAAAAACATAAATGACTTTTGTGTTTTTCAATGAAAATATGTCCTATTTCGTCAGCTCAATTGATGGCAATTTCAGAATCAACAGATGAATTGGGAAAACTACCTTTTCGAACGGTTTTTTTGGGTTGTAGGTAAAGATATACCAACATTTTTTTAAGTGACGTTCGCAATAGGTAGGTAGTATTTCTTTGCAATTTACCTAATAACCCAGATTGATGAAAAAAGTATATAGTTCTCTATTAATGATGAAAGGGAGGAATATCGAGGGGACTGTTAAAAACCAAATGGAAGTGTTGTTCATTCTTGCACTTCTTCACCGTACTGATGAGGGCCGAAAGCCCGAAACACGTGTTTACGGTTAACTTTTCTTTGAGGGGTATGCCCATTGTATTCCTTCCATTTTGTTTCTATTAATAATAATAATAATAACAGCTCTATTGTCCAACTGTTTCCATTTACAAGAGAATGTAACGAGAATACATAATTGAAAAAATAACTAAAAAATAATATGGAAGTAATAAACCACAAAAACAGAACACAAAAGTAGGATTTTCTCCTTACTAATCAGTCTAGGTATGTATTTGCTATTATAATTAGTTGAATGTACTGAAAAATATATCACACAAATACTATTGAAATTATATGGTAAATGTGGTCATAAAACATGTAAAATAAATGAATCCATTTTTGAATTGAATTAAATATATTTAAAATATTCAGATCCATTTTGTTCTTTTTCACTTATATGATTTTTAAGGAGGAACTTTGAAAATTGATTTTATTGTACATAACATTTTCAATGTGCTGTGGCTCGAAACTCTCAAATACCTCTAATGTGTGTATTAAGCCGGGTAATGACTTGAATGTGCATGCGTTGAGTCGAGGCGCATGCACATGCATATGCGTGTGTATCGACTCGGTACATTTGTTCGAATATATTTCCCCGCACGCATGTGTATTGTTTCAGTCCTTTCCGGTCATTCGTGTGTTCAAGTAATGGCAGAAGTTATGATTGCTGGTGCTGCTTATATAGTGATTTCAAATTTATTGAAAAAAGAGACAATAGAAAAACCAAAGCAATTCTGGATCCACGAAATATATAGAACCCGAAGATATTCGGGGGGCTCTAAACTTTTACAGCAGTTGTATTCTGAACAGTTTCAAAACTTTGTTAGGATGTCGTTAGAGTATTTCGAATATTCAATTAATAGCATTGGACCAAAAATTGTAAAAAAATACACCAAACTCAGGCATGCTGATGGGATGTTGTTCGTACAAATCAATCAATTGCAAGCAGTCTTCGTTTGATCTCTCCATTTTATCCTTTTTGAAACCGTTATTCAAAAATCTCTCTACTGATTTTCGCTCGACAGACTATTACAGACTAAAAACCGTCCACACTGAGCACACACGCATGATATATTTCCTTTGAGCGGGACCAAATGTGCGTTCGCGGTGACTCGCGAGAAGTTAAACATGCGCTGAGTAATTGCGACACGTCCAGATTTGAATGTGCATATGCACATTCAAGTCAGTGCGCGGCTTTATACATACAGACCGTGGGATAGTGACAGATTTTGAGGTACGATTTTACTCGGTAGAGCTCGTCCAGTATTGAAACGACCACTTTGGCCTTCCCCTACCTAACAACCAATTCTTCTCGAAGATGCCCGAACTATGGCTAGTAATAGAAATTCCATAGGCGTACCAAATTATTTGGTATAGGCGATACAAGAGAAGTAGAGTGCTTACACTCCTATAACTTCTGAACGGAAAAAATATTTTTCGACAAATCTGCCAGAGGGATATAGATATATTTGTATAAGAAAATTTGAATAAATAACTGCACTACCTATTTATTAATCAAACAAACCTAACCTTTCAAACGCTGCATGCCAAGACGCTGGTGAAGATTCGCCGTAGCACTGCAAATCGTGTCCAATCGTGTTTTCCCCCTCTCTACACCTACCAAACGGTCGTTTAAATACTGGACGAGCTCTATGCCGTTTAGAGGACAATATTGTCCGTATATCCTCATGATAATAATGCATGAATCGAAGTGTCGTCCTGGGTTCTTCATATTAAAAAATGATTCGTCATTTGTTCGAAAATTATGTGTTTCGGTACAATTTTAACCTGGCTGCAATGTGTTTTGTAATGAAGTTCAAAAAAAATCCTCGGAAAATCGTTGACAAAAAGTTAGGATGGGCCCGAAGGGCTGGTATGGTCACGTAAACTTGTATTTGAACAAGGAGAATTTCCGCGTTTTTAAATAGGCTGCCACTGATAAGTATACAAATTCTTGTTATAAAATTGCTAATAAAAGATGGCATACCGATTGCGTATGCCCAAGTACTGTTGAACAGTTATGCAATAACATTCCGCACAAAATTTGTTTAGATATTCAGTTTGTCTCCTGAATTGTTGTTATGTAATATAGATTTAAAAAATTCCATGTTTTTTAGCAGTATGCCTTTCTGTTTTCATTATAACCATGGTATATGTAGGTGAAATAAGAAACGGCATTCAAGTTGTGCGAGTTTTCCATATAAAAAATTGTAAAAAATGTTGCAAAATTATGAAAAAGCATCCGTGTTTTTAATCAGTATGCCTCTTGGTTTATAATTAAAGTTGGTAATTTACTTTTTCTAAATAAAAATGGCATACAAGTTGTGCGGGTTTATCATATTACAAAAATTAATAAAACTTCCATATTATTGAGGGCCAGTATTCTGGCAACTCTATTTTCATATGAACTTTTTTTCTCTTTATTTTTTTAAACCAGATGTGCCATTTGTTATTCCACCTACATACCATACAATGATAAGCATATACACCGAAGTGCATACTGCTTAAAAACAAAAAAAAGTTAGGTTTATCTTACACCAGTTTCTCTATATTTGCATCCTTTTTTACAAGCTTTTATTTAACCTCACATTTGTATATATGTATCTATACATGTTTAGTACAAATCTGGCAAGTGAATATTGACCCACTCCCAGTCATCCGATTACCTTGAAATTTGACAGGTGTCCATAATTCCGGTGACAATACCTTGTGGAATATTTGTTAGAGAAAAACAATATGGCGGACGAGATTTGTGTTTATGGTCCGTTTTGATTCAAAACAGGTATGTGGGGGTTTTCGGGGTCAGAGTCATGAATTTTTGGTCAAAGTTTATAAGTTTAAGATGGCGGCTCCAAATGGCGGACGAGTTTTGTAATTATGGTCCGATTCGATTCAAAATTGGTATTTGGGGGGTTTTTGGGGCCGAAGATTATGAATTTTTTGACAAAATTCATAAAACCAAAATGGCGGCTCCAAGATGGCTGACGATCTCTGTGATTATGGTCCGATTCTAATCAAAATTGGTAGCTGGGGTTTATCGGGGTCGGAGATTATTGTTTTATCAAAAGCAATTATTTTTCACTTTTTAGCGCATTTCAATAAAATCTTGTTTTTAAAAAGGCTTTTTATTAATTATTTTATTTAATATTTTCAACAACCTTGGACCTAGTGGTATGCCATTTGTTATTCCACCTACATATACCATGATTATCATAAAAACGAAAGGGCTTACTGCTTAGAAACACAAACAAATTTACGTTTATCTTACACCGGTTTTCCTTTATTGATTCTTTTTTTAATATTTTCAACAACCTTGGACCTTACTTATTGGTATGTCATTTGTTATTCCACTTACATATACCATGATTATCATGAAAGCAGAAAGGCATACTGTTTAAAAACGCAGAAATTTTGGTTTATATTTTGCATGGTTTTTTGCGTAATTTTTTCTTTCTCAAACGATATGTTAATTTTCATACGTTACCATAAACTGTATGAAAATAGAATGGCATACTTATTAAGATCACGGAATGTTGTTCCATAACTGAAATTTTTGCAATGTGAAAAGTACTTGGGCATACAAATCGTTATGCCATCTTCTTTTAACACGTTCGCGGACACGTTCGCGCACATTCGCGCACATTGCCGGTCGACGTCTAGGGACAAGACATGATATGCCGTCGATGTATACTGCTCTTTATTCACAAAAGATACAATACTGCGTTTTTGGGAATCGCCATTTTTCTCAACTATCCGCGAACGTGTTATGGTCCATCCAATATCAATTGCAGAAGCAAATGAAAACTCACTTCGCTAACACGAGGGTATCTGCGAAGAAACGGAAAGAAAAATAATCTGTACTACTCGTAAACATTTTCCGTCGGCAAACGGTAGATCAAAAGAGCCGATAGTCAACGTGGACTCGAGTGACGGCTGTCAGTTGTACAACCGATTCGTCTGGACCAATCAAGTCGGACATAATGCTGGCAGGTGTGTCTCTACGAAGATTAAAAACCAGTAGCGTCTATGGTCTTGGTGTGTGCCGATCGAAATACGTTTTAGGATATAATAATAACCTACATCAAACAATGAAAGAAATTATTTTCCTTTCTTAATGTATTTGTATAAATAAAAGCTTGTCTTTAATTTTTTTTTCATTTTTCATTGGTTATGAAGTATTTTTAAAATCTTAAAATATCTAAATAAAATTAGTTATCTCCGCCACTGCTTCTCACACGATTTCGCCGCAAGACTTGTTTATGCTTCTGCAATTGATATTGGGAAAACTATAAGCAGTTTTATAACAAAAACTTATATACAGCCTGTTTAAAAACGCGGACAATTTCTTTATTCAAATACAAGTTCACGTGACCATGTTCGTTCGGGCCCTCCCCAACGGTATGCCAATGATTTTCCGAGGATTTTTTTTTTAATTTCATTACAAAACACATGGCAGCCTGATTAAAAACGTACCGAAACACATATAATTTTCGAACGAATGACGAATAATTTTTCAATATGAAGAATCTAGGACGACTCTTTGATTCATGCATTATTATCATGAAGATATTCGGACAATATTGTCCTCTAAAAGGCATGAGTAAAATCGTTTTTCAAAATCTGTCACTAACTCACGGTCTAATAACCTTGTAATTGTTTTCAATGTCGCCTATTATAAGTGAATAATCAAAAAAAAGGTGTTTATTCGAAAGTACAACTGTAGTTTCCTAAATTTATAGACCCCCCTCAAAACATGAACTGATATGATATCTTTAATAAGGCGTATCTAACCAATTATCTAAATCAATTTTAAAGAGAATGGACTGTGGAAGCTTAGAAAACAGTTTTTTCTGAACTGTTGCATGTTGTGGAATGCTCGAGTAAAGACTTTCAATACCCTTGGGCCAGCCCTGTTTGGAATGTGTAGTAACGTTCTACTGGCTTCCATTTTCTTTTATTACTGACCCTTCGATATTTTAGATAACATTCTTCGAAGTTTCTTGTTGGCCTCATATATTGGGATAGTAAATTGTTTTCGAACGATTGGAAATATACAGGGTGTTAACAAAGAAACTGGCACAATCGTTCAACCCTTTTTTTTGGAAAATATAAATCATAAATAAATAATCACTGAATGAAATACCCTATATTTGTTCTGAGACTCAGTAATGTTCTCTACAGCATGTACCATTCATGGTTTTATTATGGTAATACTTATGATATTACTAATACATTAAAAAATGTCTGTATCCAGTCGAATAGCAGAAAATAGATCCAATAATTAAAGTAGAGTTTATTTTTTAATATATTGGATGTGTTGGAACTGCAACTGATTTTTTACGTTCTGCCAATAAAATTAATCGCCTCCGTCGCCACCAATGTAAAAACTGTTTGTTAGTTTTTGCTAAACATTTCCTAATATGCGTCTGACAGAAAGAGTTATACTTTTCTTCTTTGAAGTAGTCTGAATTTGCAGCAGGCGGATTTTTTACCTCCAATAGTTACTGCTCTTCCAGTATTAGCAAAATTTGTAAAAAAGATAAAAATCTGCACTTTTATCAAGTAATTGCCCTGTAACTTCCAGGGCAAGACAGTAAAATTAAATAGTATTACTTTTAAATAAGAGTAAATTTGCAATAATTCGCCAACCATTTTGCTACCTCCGATAGATGAGATGCAGGAAATTAAAAAATATAATGTTTAGTAACAACATGGATTTTCTTTTATATGGAACCTTAAAAGCTTTATTAACATGGTATGGCATGACCTGCAATTTAGCGCCCTAATTCCAGATAGGGAAGAATACGTCCTCCGAAAGGAGGAACTACTAGTAGCAGACAACTATTGGTTTACAGATGGTTCAAAAACACTGGTGCGGGTGTATACAGTCGTGAACCCAAGACAGAGATCTCAACCTGCCTAGGGCCCTTCGCAACCGTATTCCAGGCAGAAATCCACGCCATTTTTTATGTGCAGAGAGATTGGAGGAAACCAACCTCACACATAACAGAAATTTTCTCGCACAGTCAAGCGGCTTTAAAAGCACTTAGGTCGTGCCGATCAACGTCCAAGTTAGTGTGGAACTATCAAATAAGACTCTCCTCATTAGGAAGATTCAACAATCTGTCTCTGGTCTGGATTCCTGGCCTTTCCGGCCAGGAATGCAATGAGGCGGCAGACTCTCTCGCGAAAGAGGGGGCCGCAAAGGATTTTATCGGACTAGAACCCGTACTTGGCATTTCCCCAAGCTTTGCCAAACAAACACTGAATACCTGGACTGCAAGGAAAGTATCAGACTTCTGGCGTAACTTACCAGGATTGGTCCTTCTTCTTCTTCTTCGCACAAGGTGGGCTGGTTCCGAAGAACCCCTCTCTATTTGGGCCCATTGTGCGCCCACTTGTTCTGAGAAAATCAGCTGGGCATGCCGATTTCTTTGACAAAATTCAGGAACTTCCTCAGCTGAATCTCCTTGTCCTCCTCTGGGTTGAGAATTATGCTCCCAAGGTTGATCTCCCTCTGGTGCACCAAAGCTGGGCACTCAGTGAGGATGTGCGTCATCTTCCAGGTACCATCTACATAGGGGATCATCTGTGATCCCGATGAGCTCCATGTGCCTATTCAGGTGATTATTCCCAGTCACAGTCTTGATGTCCCGTCTGTTAAGTGACAGGATCTCTTTAGACATTTTTTTCGATGGCCCCTTTATGTGGAGCTTTGATTGCCTCATGCCTGGCGCCTCTTGTCTGCTTTTGTAGCAGTTTCTCCATATTTGAAATTGCCAGGCTGCTGGGTATTCCCAAGGTGGGTTCAGGTCCGACTGGGGTCTTCCCGATCCTATCTTGGATAATCTGTCCACATCATCGTTCCCGGGGACACTGAGTGTACCGGGACTGACTTTGCTTATTTTTGATAAACTTTCTATGGCGTTTCTACACTTGGATTCAATCCTATTTGCGCCTAACGCCATAATAGCAGCTTTGCTGTCCGAGTAGATGGCAATAGGCCCTCGACTTTTATTGTCGAGGTTTTCCTGGACACAGGTGAGTATAGCATATATTTCAGCCTGGAACACTGAGGCATATTTGCCTAAGGGAACTGAGATTTATCTCTTTGTTCCTTCTTCGTAGACCCCTGCGCCGGACATTGCCCCAAATCTTTATCCATCTGTGTACCAGGTTGATCCATGGTTTGGAGGTCTGTCGGGCGCATTGTCTTTCCATTCCTCCCTTGTGGGGATGGTTGTATTGGGTCCTTTTCTGAAATCCAGAACAGGCGGGGTACTGTCTCTTTCCATTAATAGGACTGGACATCCTTCATTTGCCCTGTTCCAGATAGCTGAATGTCCATGGTCTGCCTCAGTACCGATCCATTGGCTTGCGCCTTTGAGTCTGTATGCAGCACGCATGGCTTCATGCTCAATGACCTAACCTCACCTTACATGGTAGAACAATGATAATTATAAAAAAAATAGATACAGATAAATAAATGCAAATGTAAACCACAATTTATACAGGTATTCTCGAAACTTAACCGTCTCTGTAGCTACGAAAGACCTGGGCACTTGGTGGTTTCTATTTCATCGGAGTCCATAACGGTATCTATGGTGACTGACTGAATGTCAGCGTCTTTGGCAAAGCTTTCAGCCAGCATGTCAATGGGTCCAAAAGCGTCATCATCCTCATCGTGGGAGGTCAGCAGTGGCGGGGCATTCTCGCGAGACTGTCCTTTGCAATGTTTGCAAATGGTTGTGCAGTTTAGTCCTGCTTTTCGATACCCTCATGCATTCAAATTACATTAGTTACAGCTCAAGAGATGCTGCAGAAAACTGATTCTGGAGCTGGGTACTTCTTGGCTTCAAGGGGAAAGGGGCCTTGTGGAGTGTTCACCCAGCCACACTTCACAGGATTTTTCCTTACTTTGACCTATAAGATCTTTCGAACATTTCCCTTCAAGACCTGGGATTCCGAGACGTCTTGGGAAGTATATCAGTTTACTAATATCTGAGGGCGTTTATGAAACCCCTTCAAGGAACTTAAGTCTTTTGCAAAACAGCGCTTGGCAGTCGCAAAGCAGGTATTCTGCAGTCTCACCGAAAGTCTCCCAGTAACGGCACAATTCACTATCTGATATATTTTTTGAGAGATACCTCAGACGACAATGTTACCAGTGTTTGCCCCTTCCTTGGCAATGCCGTCTGCTCCCTCATTTCCTTCGATTCCCTTGTATCCTGGCTCCCTCATCAGAAGTACCTGATTATTCACAGCCAGTTGTCTCAGGAAAAGTTTGCAGTCCCAAGCGCTGCGCTGTATGATAGGATATAGATTTTTCTCCCCCTGGAGCCTTTTGCAAGGCATGCTTGGGCACACATTTCTATGACATGGACTTTTGCTTGAAAAATTGTTGGGGCTTTGAGAGCACATAACTAGGACCCGTTACTTCCACTCCAGGCCTTTCGTTCATCTTAGATCCACCAGTATACCAAACTGATGCATCCCTTTCTAGTTGAGGCCCCTTCGTGGTGCATATATGGTGGTTGTTTATGACCACATCATAATGCACTTCGATGTCATGCCTAGTTGGCATAATATGATGGTTTGTATTTGGATTCTAGGGGAATATTTTCCAGAATCTTCGGATGTCCAATCATATTTCCAGCAGTTTTGATGTCTAGTGCAGTCTGGAGGCACTCATTGCCGCTTCCTTCATTACACACAAGTGCCGTGGCGAAAGGTTCAGCATTACCTCTAGTGCTGCAGTGGGGCATGTGGATATTGCCCCTGTGAAAGGCTAACCATAGTATTTTTCGCAGCTTGATATATGTCGAGTAGTTTTGGGGTTTGTGGGCACCGTATTAGGGAGGCATAGGTGACCATGGTTTGAAGATCGTTTGATATGACCAATATATCATTTTTGGCATCAAACCCCATATCTTGGCAAATACTCTCGACATTTCCAGGTTGCAGCTGTAGGCTTGGAAAGAATGTTATCGATGTGGCTGTTCCATGTTGGTCTGTGGTCGATTATAACGCTCAACTATTTGACTTCCTTGCAAAAAGTTAGCTGAGTTCCATTCAGGGTCGGAGCTTCCAGTTCGTACTTTCGCCTCCTTGTAAATGGAACCAGCACTGTTTTGCTAGGATTTAGTCCTTCTTTTAAGGAAACATTTGATTATATTGAGGGCTGTCTGCATATGATTGGTTAATATCCCGTCATGTTTGTCCCGGGTCATCGGCGTAACCTTGAGTCGTAATTCAAGAGTTATATTGCTTCACTATCAGATTATCCTCAGTCAATAGCCATGCCAGAACTTGATGGTATGTCCTCGTGGCATGAAGTTGAGCAGCATCTCTAGTTGGAGGTAGCTGCTAGGTTGAATTTTGTTCTTGCTGCAGCTTTTACGAATAGTTGGTGTCGAAGCTCATCCAGATTTTGTGTAGCGGCCAAAAAGTGCAGAAGTTGAGTCACAGCCCCTGAAAGCGAGTGTGTTTGTGAAGTTATTGGGAAATGACTGGCTCCACAAAACCGGTTGGCATAAGGGCCCACAACATTCTGACAATATTTTTCATAACATTTAGACACTGCAATGAGTGTTGTTATTACAAATAATGTGATTATTGGCCCTACTTCTTATCAACATCAGCAAAACAATCAATATTGGATTGTTACTGTTATGCTTTTAATCCCCTGCATCTTGTAATCTTTCGAAGGTAGCTAAATATTTGTTGCAAATTTACTCTAGTTTGAAAGTTTTGGTATAGAATTTCACTGGAGGTGCCATTTGGAATAACACGGCAAAAACCAACCTTGATGTTACTGAGAAACTATTGGTGGCTCAAATTGTTGCAAGTTCCGAGTTCTTTGGAAAAGAAACATAATTGTTTCTCTCAGACTCTTACTTTAGGGAATATTCATCAAAACGAAAATTCGAAAATTTCGCGTTTTTTTCAAGATGGCCGACATTGATGAGTCACGGTACCTACCTACCTACCTAAAAAATCTGAAGAATACAAATATGTTTTGTAAGGTGCCTTATAAAACGAAAAACAGTTCCTTTCACATTTTTAGTTAGGTTTGCTGATAGTTGTACAGTTTTGTTAATTCTGAATAACATCTTATTGGCAGAGTTCTTAAAATGTCATACATCGATATATTCCACTTGATTATTTTTTAAGTTTCCTGCCACTGTAAGGGTTTTTTTTTTCCCTTATCCATTGATCATTTGATCACGAATCTGTCATTTCTCGTAGACCATTTATTGATTGTCCATAGAGAGAATATTTTTACGAAAGGTTTACACTTATTTCTTGAAGCAAAATATCTTCTCCATCTGAATATTTTCCACTTCTATGTCATTCTATTCATAGTTTTATTGACGTGAAGAATATTTATATACGGCGAATTTCTTGTTATATTCTTTACGGCGCTCTATATTATTGATTTTGGTCATTTCATTTGCTGAAATACCTTTTTAGAAGATAGTTTATTCGTTTGTTGTTGCATATTTGCTTCATCGTGCGTTACTTTAAACGGAGTGATATAAAGATATCTAATGGTTTCTTCGGGCCTTGCATATCCTAAGAAACAACGAATCTAAAATATGTGGCTATTATTGTACTCGCTAGTGGTGCAACAACTCTTGATGTATGTCTGCATGTGCACATATCGCAAGCGTAAACTAGTTCTAAGGATATGCAAGCCACGAAGATTCCATAATAGCAGCAAATTGGCAACAAATAATAAATGATGTCATGGACTTTGTTCGAATGAACCATTTTCTCAAAAAGGTATTTGAGCTTATGAACTGACAGAAATTAATAATATAGGTGGGTTACGTATAGTTGCCTTCAAAAAAGTCTGAAACAATTCTTGTGTCCAAATTTATGTCAAATTCGTCCACTGAAACGTTTAACGGCAAGAAGTGAAGTGGAGAGCCTTCATGAGAGCTTCTCGTTTGAAGCTCAGTGTCTGATAAATTTTGACGCATATGCACTAATGCAAATAATTCAAAGAGATTAACATGAAAAGCTCACATACAAGTTTTTCACAAGTGGATAAGCCGAGTCAGCGAAGGTTTTTATATGCATAATATTGAAAACAATAATGATGGAGATAGGCAAAAATTACACCTAATCTGAAATCCCTTGAAAATAATTTTATAGCACAACATATTCTTGCTATTTCAATTTGAATGATCAATATTTTTTTGTTACTAAGTTTGTTGATGGTCAAGGTTCTAAAAAATGAATTCAGATAATTGCAAAGAAATAGAAATAGTTCTTCAGGAAATCAGCAACAAAAGTTAATTCATTTGTTTTTTGGATATGTTGGAAAAAAATTGGTGCGGGGAACTGATATCGAGTATAGTTATTATATATATATATATATATATATATATATCTCGAGTGAAAACGATATGTATATCCTCTTTTCGTATTTGGTGAAAATGCACTTCAGAAATGTTTTGCTGAGAATTTCCTTGATCACATGCAAACATTCCTGGAAGGATATAAAATTCTTCATTTCAAATATCATATATCAGTCCGTATATTCTCATAAGTGGTCTAGTTATGGAAGCGCCTGTGTTTGAGTTCCACTCAAACCCAACTGTATGCTTAAAATTTTCAAAGTTTCAAGAGTGGTTCCGAATCCCACTATGATAGGAAAGGCGCTCGTTATCTTAATTCGTACTTTTGGGCGATGGTGAGGTATCATTGAAATACGCTAGAAGTGTATGATAATGAGGGTTGCCTCAAATTAAAAAAATCTGGGAAACAATTCTATTTAAATAAGGTGCAATATATTTGAAAATTATAGCTAGAGAAAAATTCTATTGTCAAGCGTATTATCACCTGAATTGTAATTTTCAAATCACTTGAATTGTAATTTTCAAAATGCCAAATTTAGATATCTCCATAATTTATCCTAAACTGAATAACGCGATGAACCCAATTTTCAGGACAGCCACATGCGACTTCTCTCTAGTCTAATATGTGTAAAATGTGGTAATGTGTTCCATTTATAGTGTACTCCAATGTGTTGGGATATGTGATTATTAATTATCTGCTCAGTTTGTCATCTACAAGAAGATCAAAACCAGGCATCAAAGGTGAAAAGTTGATCAAGGAAATTAATATGCTAAATAGAATTATAACCAAATGGAAGAAAAGAATAATATTTTATTAGACAATAATAAATTATTAGAACAAAACAATAACCTATTGATAGAAAAACTAGACAACCAAAAAGGTGAAAAGATAAAAAAAAAACGCCACTGATAAAGCAGGCAGCAAAAAACTCTCAGCTGTACCAAATGTAAACAAAGGCAAACAAACAGCGTTGCCACGTATTTCAGCAGACACAGGATTTTCAGAAACCGAAAAAGTTCCCTATAAACCACTCTACAGTAACAGATGTACAGGCAAAAAAATGTCTGAACTGATTCACCTCAATAAGCCAGAAAATGATTTCAAAACAGTGACGTACAAAAGGAGATCTAAGTTCAAACATACCAAGAAAACTTATGGAGAAAATGAGAATGAAAATGATTTTGGCGTCCAACGGAAAGTGAGGTTATACTTATATCGAATTTAAAGGCATATTACCTGTGAACAAATCAGAACCTACATTAAAGGTAAACCTCAGCTTTCTAATGCAGATGTTGTCATCAAGGAACTTCCAACGGAAGAAACACAAAACAAGTGCTTCATGTTTGGAATTGACTTTGACCTAAAAGATGAAATATATAAGCCATCTAACTGGCCAAAATCAGTAGCTTTCAGGCGTTTTGACTTCAGGAAGTACAACCAATATGATAGAAGAGACGAAGATTTTTGAAACCGATCTCTATACATACAAGAAAAATATAACAATACAAGATCAATATAACAATATCTTAACCATACTCCATCAAAACATTCAGTCCATTGGAATTGGCTAGATGGTCTTGTTGCCTTGTTGAATAAAATAAGCAATTGCCAAGTTATATGCATGACTGAGCACTGGAAAGATTAAGATAAACTGCACTTACATGTGATACAAGGCTACCAACTGAAATCCGCTTTCTGCAGAAAAGGTGTTAGAAGACATGGAGGAAGTGTAAAAGGTATAAAAGGCAAAGAAAGGAAAGACATCGTATCAATGTCTGTAGAAAATCATGTTGAGTGCTCAGCTTTAGAAATTGATGTGATTAAAGGTATAGTTATAGTATCTGTGAGACCACTTATTGGTCATTTTCAAGTTTTTCTAGGGAAACTTGAAAACCTGTTGAATGTTTTCAATAACGATACATGTAATGTATTCTGCAAAACGAAAACGAGAAATTTTCATTACTTGAGCTGATAAATAAACTCTTTTAATATTTTTCATGTAATCAAGGAACATACTCGGATAACAAGAAACACAAAATCGTGCATTGATAATTTATTAACAAATCTTGATAATGTTAAAGGTGAAGTCCTGCACACTCATATTTCAGATCACTCTACTCAAACACTCAAAATTCATTGGCAAAACAAGACTAAAAGCAAGTCAATGTATAAAAGGATTTTTTCACAACAAAACATTGACAAATGCATGAAACACATTGAAAACATAGTTTGGGATAAAATGTATAGAATACATGAAATGCAAGTGAATGAACAGTGGGATCTTTTTGTAGATATGTTCCTTGAAGAATTCAACAAAGCCTTTCCTGTCAGGAAGATCGAACAAAATATGAAAAAAAGTAATCTAATCGACGATCCTATAGTAAAATAGTGTAAGAATCGCCTGGATATTCTGTTCACAATGAGTACAATAGATAAACGCTATTATGAACAATATACACAAACCAAAAAGGAATATCACAAAAAATTAATAAAAAGTAGATCTAAACAATATCAGAATGAAATTGAAATTTCTTACAATAAGTCGAAAACTATGTGGAATATTGTAAGGGATATTAAGGGTTCTAGTAAATCTGAAAAGGAAGGTAATGCAAAAGATATTGCTGAAGAGTATAGTTGCTTTCTAACGGATACAATTAAAAATCTAAAAGAAAAAATAGATGCACAAAACATAAATTTTGTGAATAAAATTAGAAGGAACAGTAAATATATGTTTGTAGAACCAATCATGGAACAAGAAGTAGTTGAGATTGTGAAGAATTTTAAAAATAAGATGAGTAGTGGTGACGATCAAATTCCAACTCGAATAATAAAATTAAGTGTTACAAATATATCGAAAGTTTTAACGTAAATGTTGAATAATTCTTTGCAATATGGCATTTTTCCTGAAAAGCTGAAAATTGCAATAGTAAAACCTATTTACAAAAAGAAGGGTGATCCAAATGAAATATGCAATCAAAACTTTTCGAAACAGCAATGTGCAATCGGCTAATGAATTTCTTAGTAACGAACGAATTACTGAGTGATGCCCAACATGGGTATCGAAAGGGCAGATCTACAACAACGGATGTGTTCAAGTTTGTCCAGCATATACTGAATGCCTTAGAAAACAAGAATGTAGCTCTAGGACTTTCTGGATAAACTTAAGACATACGGGGTTCGAGGTAAGCCTTTAGACCGGTTCAAATCATACCTTAGTAATTGAAAGCAAAAAGTAGGAGTACAGAAAGGTAATATAAATGCGTTATCACAAGTAACTGACATAGATATAGGTGTGCCTCAGGGTAGCATTACTGGCCCAATACTTCATAGTATATCTAAATGATGTGTGCGATGTACTGACACCATACTCTGACTGTAAAATGGTAAACTATGCTGATGATACGAACATTCTGATTGAAGGACGAACGGTTGAACGTATATTAGACAACTCCAACTTGTTTAATAAGATAAACAACTGGTTCTCCGAAAATAAACATGTTGTAAATGAAGAAAAGACTAATGTAGTTATGTTTACAACTGGACATGCAAGCCAGGCAGTGCCTAGTAACTTTCAGTTAAACAACACCAAATTCTTAGGAATCTATATCGACCGATATCCAAATTGGAGTGTACATATAAATGAGCTAGTCGGTAAATTATGTAAAACGTGTTATACATTAAGTATACTATCAAAGCATTTTAGTTTTTATATACTTAAAGTTGTGTATCATGCAAACTTTGAAGCTATTTTTCGGTATGGTATATTGTTCTATGGCGGAAGTACTTCATTACAGCACCTATTTATTATTCAGAAAAGGGTTGTTAGAATTATGTTTAAACTAAATTATAGAGAATCATGTAGGACTAAGTTTCGTTCAGCTAATATATTAACAATTGTTGCTGTGTATATTCAAGAGTGTCTTTTGTTTCTCACTAAGAATAGACACCTTTTTTCTGATTATAAATCCAAAATTAGCTATAAGACCAGTAATATAAATTATAATTATCCTGTACATAGGTTGACCATAACCGAAAAAAAATCTTTGTATAATTCCATCAAATTTCACTATAAGCTACCAGGAAGAATAAAATCACTCTCTTCTCCAAATGGTTTTAAAAAAGAAATTTGGAAACTCCTAATGAACCTGGAGCCTTACTCCATAAGGGATTACTTAGAAGCACACCTAGAATAGCTTTTGTAGTCTGTTTGTTTGTATGTACCTACATACTGTTTCTATATGTTTTGTGATGATCTTAGTGACCTTCAATGTGTTTTTTGACGCCCGTTTGTTTCAACCACCTTTTACAGGTGTAACTTCTTGTACTTGGTTGTTTTTTCGAATAAAGATCATTATTATTATTATATTCGAAAACGAATTATATAGTTGTCCTTCTGACTTAAAGGTTGTGTCTATTGTCCACAGATGTACGTTACGAGTACGTTGTCGACCAGCAACCGATAGGAAAGCTGCTGTTCGACCAGTGGTGTGAGTTCAAAGGACCCGCCTACCACCGTTGCCTCAAGTTCCTCGACGCCGCTAAGAGGTATGAGGTCGAGACCGATGAACAGAGGCTTGAGTTGGCCAACATCATCAAGAAGGAGTTCTTGCACGGCCAGGAAGGACAGGAAGGGATTTCGTTGCCGGTGGTAAGTGTAGCTTCTTTTTGTTAGGCTGACTTTTCCAATATATATCCAACTTATGAGATCCGATCCATGAAACCATCCACTGTTATAAACAACATAAGGAGTATTCTGGTATTCAACAAAGATCCCTTATCGGTCATCTGTGGGGGACTGAGGGTTCGGTTCTGGTGCCCAAAACATATACAGTGCTCGTCTAAAGTCCGCCCCCCCCCCTCCTACAAATTTTTGAACCACCTGGTATATCGCAACGACATTTGGATGGCTTAAATAGGAGATAAGAACCTACTCTTTCATGAAAAAATCACAGCTAAAAGTTTTAAAATGGCGGCTGAGCGCCACTTCAATTTTTTTTAAAACCCTTTTAATATAATATTAACGTTTAAAAAGTGACATTTTGGTCATTTCAAACCCAACCAAAAACACTAATGTTAAACTGAACTGCTAACTGTCAAATAGTCCTTTGAGCGCCTAAATCCTTTTATGAAAAGTGTGATCATGGCTCGTAGTTTAGACGATAAATTTGAAGCAGTTTTGATATTTGGAGAAGCTATAAGAAATTATCATCTAGCAGTCCGTATGTTTAATGATAATTTCCCGAGAATCCTATTTCGAGGTCATATTTGCGCAAACTTTTAAATAAGCTCCAAGCAACTGGTACGCTGAAAGATGCTCCAAGATTAGGAAGACCGCCTCTTTCAGAAGAAAAAAAGGTAGACATTTTTGCTGAAATGGTAATCAATCCGACTCAGTCGACGTCTGCAGATGCTGAATCCTGTGGAGTAAGTTCAAAAAGTGTCCAAAGAGTCCTAAAAAAATAAAAGTTTCATCCCTATAAAATGAAAATCCTGCATGCTCCCACGGAAGATGATCCAGACCGGAGGTTGAATTTTGTGAGTGGTTAACAAGAACAATTGAGGAAGAACGGGGCTTCCTAAAACGTGTATGTTTCGCAGACGAATGCACGTTTTTTCTTACTAATCCGCATACTTTTAGAGAGGGGCATACCCAGTTTCCTAAAAAGGAGAATGTTTGGGCGGGGATTTTGGGCAATCGCGTTGTTGGACCGATTTTCATCAGAGGCAATCTTACAGGAGTTCTTTACAGAAATATTTTAGAAACTGAAATTGAACCTCGAATAAGACAAATTGTATTAAACAATCAGGAAGAGTTTGAAAATCGTGAAATCATATTTCAGCAGGATGGGGCACCTGCCCATTTCGATCGCATGGCTAGAGAGTTCCTCGAAACAAACTTTCCTGGGCGATGGATAGGTCGCAGGGGAAGTACAGAATGGCCACCAAGATCTCCGGATCTTACACCTCTAGATTTTTTCCTTTGGGGGTATCTAAAGTCAAAAATCTACGCCACTGAAACAAAAGAAGAGTTGGAACGCAGAAGAATAGATACATGTGAAGAAATAGATGAACAGACTTTCATCAACGTGAGAGAAGCTATTTATAATAGAGCACTTTATTGTCAAGATTTAGGAGGGGGCCACATTGAACACTTGATGAAATAGTTGTTGGGGTTGAATAAAAGTGTTATTCAAAAATAAATTATAATTTTTTAGCTAACTAATTTGTTTTGATTGTGAATTTACAGAACACATTCGTAGGCTTCGAGTTTTTGCTGTAAGCGGTACTGCTTATCCTTAATAAACTCTCTTTACGACTCTTATTAGTCGAATTCATTAAGAGAGATTTAACTACAAATTAATAATAACGTTTAGTTAGCAAAATGGTTTACCGGAAGTGACCAAAATCCATACTTCATTTTAAACCGGAATGTCACTTTTCAAAAGTTAATATTTCGAAAACAATTTAATTTAGGAGTAAAGTGTATGAGAGAAAACTGTTGAGAATTGTAAGCAGATTTCGAAAATGAAATAATATACACAAAAAAAATATTGAAGATGGCGCTCCGCCGCCATTTTATAACTTTTAGCTGTGATTTTTTTCATGAAAAAGTAGGTGTTTATCTCCTATTTAAGCCTTCTAAATTTCGTTGCGATATACCAGGTGGTTCATGGTTCACGAGACGAGCACTGTATATATATATACAGTGCATTCCATTTAAAACGAGCCACCCTGAATAACTTTTGGTACAATGATTTTCAGGAAAAATAAAAAAACACGTCAACAATAGTATACAGGAGGACACATTTTGACATATTCACATTTGATGTTACTTCCACTATCGCACCCCCAGAGCATGTCACCATTTTTTTTAAATGGATCACCCTATATTGTTTCGCATTATCAGATGCTCCATGATGAGCAGATTTCAACAAAGTATAAAACATATGGTCTGACGCATATGGTTCGGGAGCTACAAATTATTTTCCATTAGTCCAACGTGCCCAAACTGCAATAGAAATAGCTTCATCGTTGACAACTCCTGAACGGTTATGCTTTTTATTGCTAACAGATCCAGTTTCCAAAAGGTTATGCTTTTATTGTAACAATAGAAATAGCTTCATCGTTGACAACTCCTGAACGGTTATGCTTTTTATTAAACGTTCAGGAGTTGTCAACGATGAAGCTATTTCTATTGCAGTTTTAGGGCACGTTGGACTAATGGCAAATAATTTGTAGCTCCCGAACCATATGCGTTTCATACTTTGTTGAATTCTGCTCAACATGGAGCATCTTATAATGCGAAATAATATAGGGTGATCCATTTTTTTTTTAAATGGTGACATGCTCTGGGGGTGCGATAGTGGAAGTAACATCAATGTGAATATGTCAAAATGTGTCCCCCTGTATACTATTGTTGACGTGTTTTTTTATTTTTCCTGAAAATCATTGTACCAAAAGTTATTCAGGGTGGCTCGTTTTAAATGGAATGCACTATATATATATATATATATATATATATATATATATATATATATATATATATATATATATATATATAATTAAGGTTTTGGGTTTTAAATGGGGATTATTTTAGCCTTCCAAACCATCATGTTTTATACAGTTCGGCAAGTAACATCGGGCGCGTTTTTAAGGGGGCCAAGGAAGGTTAAAACCCAATATATATATATATATATAGCGTTTTATCAATGAGCACGATATATAAATGCAGTCCTTCGGAGGGGACGTTAAGATGGCGGTCCCGAGTTTATAGATATTGAGCTCGTTAAAGAACCCTACCTTTTTTTTTATGTTCTGGTTCCCACGAAAAGGGATATCCTGTAATGTTCAGAGAACATCGTGGGAACCAAGGGAAAGAAGGTAGGAGTTGGTGTTCTTCTTAAATTTCTGGAGGTTGTATGCCTCGGGGAACACCTCCCTAGGCAATGTGTTCCAAAGCCTCGCTGTTCGTTGGATGAACGAGTCTTTGGAAAGTGATGTTCTGCAGGTCTCCAAAGTGACCACGAATGGGTGTGATGACTGAACTTGACGGGTTAGTCTCGAAGAGGCTGCCAAAGCAGGAACGATTGTTGATATTTCATAAGAGCATCGCCCATGAAAATATCTATAAAATAGAGACAAATCGCCAACTTTTCTACGGTGTTCCAGACAAGTGAGCGGGTTTGTAAGCGAGGCATCACCGACGAGACGAATTGCCCTTTTTTGGACAGAATCCAATAGCCTCAGGATATGTTTAGGTGCCGCGCTCCAAATATGGGAACAGTATTCCAGGACAGGTCGGATATGTGCCTTATAGATCATAAGCAGCTGAGTGGGGGTGAAATAGCTCTTGGCACGAAACAAAAAACCAAGTTTTTGGGATGCACTTTTGGCAATGGACCTCACGTGATTTTCCCAGGAAAGGTTATTGCTGATAGTAATACCAAACATCGATATGGATGACTTCAGTGGTATGGTTACTCCTGACAAAGTTATGTTAGGCACAGTGAGATCGGCTTTTTTAGAGAAAAGACATGCTTGTGTTTTGTTTGCATTGAATTCTACCAAGTTATTAGATCCCCACTCGAGAATTGTTGCTAAGTCCATATTTATATTATTAACATTTCTTCCTCGTTCATTTCTGGTTTCACGGGCTGATATAGGGGCCCTGGAAGAGAAAGCGGTATGGAGGGTACTATCATCGGCAAAGCTGTGTACTGGACATGAAGTTGCTTTCAACAGGTCGTTGATGTGAAGTAGAAATAGTGTTGGTGCGAGAATAGATCCTTGCGGAACACCAGCATTTATGAGTAGAGTGTCAGATGAAGCTCCATCGACCACTACATGGAGAGACCTGTTTGAGAGAAAACTAGCAAGCAGAGAACACAGCTGAGGGGGCAAGCCATAAGACGGAAGCTTGGTGAGGAGTCCCTGGTGCCAAACTCGATCGAACGCCTTGGATATATCTAATGCCACAGCTAAAGTTTCTCCATACTTTTCAATAGATAGCTGCCATATATGTGAGACGTAAGCGAGCAGGTCACCAGTTGATCTCTGATGGCGGAAGCCATATTGCCTATCGTTGACAATTCCTGAGTCTTCCAGATATTTCATGAGCTCGATGTTGATGGCTTTTTCCATGACCTTTGAAATAATAGATAGCAGTGCGATAGGTCTGTAGTTGCTAGGTAGGGCCTTTTTGCCTTTTTTAGGGACTGGCTGTACTCTTGCAATTTTCCAATTGGACGGAAATACCCCCAAATTGTAAGAGTGGTTGAACAACTTGAAAAGAACAGGTGTTAGTTCAGGGGCACATTTCTTGAGAACAATCGGCGGGATTCCGTCAGATCCACAGGTGTTGGTGTTGAGACCCAGCAAAATCTTTCTAATAGTACGTTGGCGAAAGGTGATCTCGGGCATGTGACTGTCAATAGGTGTAATGTTCGGGGGTTGTTTTCCCGATGAATCCAGAGTGGAATTTCCAGCAAATAGGTGCGCAAAGATATTGGCTTTTTCCTGGGCAGTCGTTGCTAGTGTTCCATCTTCTTTGGTTAGAGGAGGAAATGAGCTGGAAGTGAAGTTTCTTCCCACAGCTTTGGCGAAAGACCAAAATGAACGGGATCCGTTAGGACATTCAGCAAGTTTTGATCTTATTTTGGAATTGTGGGCATCTTTTGAGCATTCTATTGTCTCTTTGCCTATGCCTCTAGCCTCGACATATGCTGCTCTGGTCTCAGGGCCCGGATTTTTTAGCCATTGATGGTATGCTGCCTGTGGTTTGGAAGCCACAGCTCTAGAGCAGTTTCTGTTAAACCAGGTCTTATCGGATGATGTTCTTCTTTCGGTATTCGGTATGTAGGTTTGCATCCCCAACATGATGATTTCAGAAATTTTCTCAGCACATCGTGTTGGATCTACTGAAGAGAAACAAACTCTCTTCCATGGAAACGCTGAGAAAAACATACGAAGACCTTCCCAGTCGGCCGAATTGTAATGCCACATGAGACGGGGTGGTATTGTGCAGCTCGATGGTAAATGGAAAGAGCATGTTGTGGAGATGAGGGTGTGATCAGAGTTTCCAAGTGGGGCACAAACTTCTATTCTATACGGGTCAGGATTGGTGGTGAGGAAAAGATCTAGTTTATTGGCAGACTGGTTGTTGACATCAGGGATGCGGGTTGGTAGCTCGACCAGTTGTTCTAGACCATGAGTGATGGCGAAGGCCTCGGCTTGACGACCCGCATCATCTGTTTTGTTAGAGAATTTGAGCCAGGCAGCGTTATGTACATTAAAGTCTCCCATGATTATGGTTTCAGCTGTTGGATGGTTCTCCTGAATGTAGTCCAGTTTGAGTGATAAAAACTCAAAGAGGTCGTTATATGAAGGTTCATTAGGTGATAGGTAAAGGCAGCAGAGGAACTTAGTCAGTTTGGTATCAGATAGCTTGAACCACATCACATCAAAGTCTTTCGGTTCCAAACTCTGAAACAACAGAGGATTCGGCAAAATTTCCGGTTGGGGGGAGTGTGCTCAGCGGCGTCGGTTAGTAGCCCTGGTCACAGAAATAGGCCGACGTTAAATAAAGCAATAAAAAAAATACAGTGCGTCTACGAAAGTAACAATTAATAAAAGCTTGTTTTGTGATGGAATCGAAAACGTCAATTATCAAAGGAAAAAATATTGATAAAAAAAACAGAGAGAGAGAGAGAGTCGCATGGTGGGAGCATAACGTTTTTTCCTTACGTGATGATAAATCTCCATATCGAATTACATTCGGAGTTGAAGAAAAAGCGAAAGGAACTTCGTTCCTAACAGGGGTCCCCCGACCGCACACGATTTTTACTTTGAAAAGATCCATGATTTGTGAAAATAATAAATGGTATTGTCGTATAGTCGTGTTACTTGTACGAATTCGTACAAATTTGCACAAATGTCGCAATTAAATCAAATGGCAGGTTTTATAGATTCTTAAAAATACCCCAACGACATAAACATATACAGCACGATTTTGGGGTTCAAACAAAGTGGACGCAGAGTTTTCACTTGGCAGAAGTCGGTGCTGATATCAGAGCAATTCAATTCAATTGGGTTGGCACTTTCTCAATCCGAAAAAACCGCCAGTGCCGGTAAATGGTACCGAACGGTTCATTAGACAATCCAAAGTACGTGACCCAGTAATACGGATGTTGGCACACAAATTGATAAACGCCATAAGAAGATCATTGTCAGTGTGCTCTTTGGCTGGTAAAATTGTATTTTGGGTTATTTTTTTAGCCTTCTCATTATTAATTGATAATATTCAGATGAAGAGACGTTGGTGAATGGTATGCTTGAAAATACATCCTCAGCTTCTGTTTACATTTTTATCACTGTATTTGTTACAGCTATAAAATGAAATTGGGATTGATCAGTGATTTAGATCCTTTTATACTGAATATGTATGAACTTAATTAATTATTCAATTGATGGTGCTCCTTCTATTATGAATATAGTATATTACATTACTAGTGCGGAAAGTGACATTTTTCACACGAGTGGGAAATATTGTGGCACGAGGCGTAAGCCACCTATTTTATTAAACAATATGTAAATATTAGATCGTGTATATTGAGTTGCCTGACTAATCTTACGTTTTATATGTGACAGTCTATGTTTGAATATTGTTTCTATAAAAAGTGCACATGAATTTAGAATTACTTTTATAGTGAAATAAAGAAATAACGATAATTAACGTTTATTCGAAAAAATTACAATAAGTAAGTTCTTATTAGATACAACTGGGAAACAAATTGAATTATTTGGAACCATAAAAATTAAAAGTGAATTGATTATTGTTACAATTTGTAAATTGTAACGGTGTTTGTGAAAGATTCGTTTCTATATTTTTGTTTTAATAAAATGAAAATACAAGAAATATCATAATTCTAATAATGTAAATCGACTTATGAGATATACATATCTCTGATAACGTTAATTCAAATCTGAAGAGTATACGGTAGATGACCGCAAGGTTGTGGGTTCGATTCTCGGCGTCAACATTTTTTTTTCTTCTTTTTTTTCTTTTCTACAAATAATTAGTTTTAAGTCCAGTTTGTATGTAAATAATATCAATAAGGAAGAGCAATTAATAATTACATCTAAAAATCTTACAAGATTAACGGGTTTGACGGCTTATTGACAGCCGTGCGGAATAGTATATTGTTTAACAAGCACGGAATGATACTCATTTCCCACGAGTAAGATGTTTGCAGCATGAGCCGTAGGCGAGTGCTGTAAATCATACGAGTGGGAAATGAACATTCCGTGTGAGTTATACACTATACTTTTTCTACGGCTTTAACATAAAATAGCGAAATTAATTTACAACAGAAACTTGAACTTCAATTGATCAAAGTATGCAAGTAATACATTTTCTGAAGTTGACGCGGTGACCTTTCCCTTTTGCCAATATGTAAAGGATTTGTGGGCTTTTCCGTATTTCTCTTTCGATACTTGCGGAATCAAGTTTATACATGCCTAATTTGCGGCTGCAATTATGTCTGGAGGAGGTAGTTCGTCAATTTCACTGCTCATCATACCTTTAAACTTTGACAAGTTTTGATGAAACTGAATTGACAGATGTCTTGAGTCCTCCTTGCTATCCATGGGAGACGTGATTTAATGACCAACAATAACACAACGACTTCATTGTGTTATCAGATAAGGAAATGAAATTGAAAACATACAATGTACTTCATTGTTTAATCAAAAACAGTTTTAAAAATGCAGTTTTGTATTATAGCCGTAGAAAAAGTTACTTTCCGCACGCGTGAGAATGAAGGTCACTTTCCATGGGAGTCTGGAGTGCGATATGTGTTACTTTCCTATGTGGTCGTAGGAAAAGTATATTATTTCGCATTTGAAAAACACATATTTTCAAATATTTTCAATTATTGAGTGACCAGAATCCTAAGAAATATTTGTATTCCAATAATTGAAGAACAGGTCTGCCAGAAGATTGTTTTTTTGGGGAGGTAAATAATCATTCATTTTGTTTTTTTTTCAGTTTTATCTCCTTTGGAAGTGGAAAGTATATCAATTATCTGTATGTCTACGAACTTTATTTGAAATTGGACTTTTTAATGTACAATAATTCGGAGATATGCAAGTAGGTAAAATCATACAAATAATCGTAAAAACAAGTCAAATCAAAATATTTTTTTCGTTTATTTATTTATTTTTTAGCATTTATGATGTTAAATAACTAGTTTAGTCATTTCTATCCGATTAATTTTTGAATTTTGAATAAAATCGGAACCTAATCACAAAAATTGTCCGCCATATTGGAGCCGCCATTTTGTTTTTTTCCAATTTCATAATGCATTGACACCGGAATTATGTACACCTGCCAAATTTCAAATCAATCGGACGATTAGAAGTGGGTCAAAGGACCCCGCAAAATCCTTATGGAAAATGGCTCTCGGCTAAATTCGCTGAAACTCTGCAAAAAGATAATATTCGGTATGCTGATCAAAAGTCTTAATGGGCACAACCCTCCATTTTCAAACTATTTCAAATATTTATATATATATATATATATATATACATATATGTGATAAAAGCTTCAAAAAATTGAAATGAAACAATTAAAGAATCTTTAACCTTGAAAGTGTGTAATGGGGCGTTAATGAAGGGTTGGGTGGGGGTGAGGGCGAGGTGTGGTGAAGGTATAATGTAGGATTCGGTTGGAGAAAGGGGTGGGCAGTGAAATGAAACGCTTTGAAGATGAATTGAAACTGTTATGCATTAGCACACCAGAAAGTGAACTTTGGGGGCTGTAGGGGGTCTGGGGTTGAAAATGGAGGGTGGTGCCCATTGGGACTTTTGATCAGCATACCGAATACTATCTTTTTGCAGAGTTTCAGCGAATTTAGCCGAGAGCCATTTTCCATACGGATTTTGCGGGGTCCTTTAACTTGCACACGGACAAACACCGGGACAGGTGAAACTAAATAAAAGCTTGTAAAAACACCCCGATCTTTCCCAAAATTTCAGCGGTTCTCAATCGTTTGACTCTGAGAATGCATAACGATTTCGTGAAGGATTTCGGATTTCGTAATTTGGGCAATTATTTCGTGATTTCGAAGAGGATTTCGGGCTTCTCGAGCGATTTCTCATATGACTGCTGGATTGCGGTCGACTGCGGGGCAAATTTGTACACGATTGCGAGAGTGGTCACCCCTCGGAATTCCATGAATGTTTTCGAGTTCGGTGAGATAAAGTGTTTGAAAAATACTTGTGATGACTCAGGTTCATGTTATCGGCTACCCCATTATAGATCCTCAGAAGCTAACAACGCCATAACGTTGTTTACGTGATTCATTCTTCTTTTTATCGTCGGTTATCAACGTAAGGCAAACATTCGTCGATAACGTGAGGAGACCCGTTCGGCTCTGTTATGTATTTATTATTCAAATATTTCATGTTATAAGTTAGTCAACTAGGTAGATTATAGCTGCATTCGTCAATTTAATGATTTAAGGCTAATTGAATAATTCCATCTTGTTCTTTTTTACAAAATGTGGAATGTTATCAACTATAAAATGGCAAATAAAAATTATCGTTTTTATCTATTAACTAAATTAAAAACTAGAAGGGTCAACCACTCAAATCAACAAACGAAATATGTAATTAATTTATTAATTATTTTTCAGTAATCGGTTTGAATTTATCGAAAAAACTCGAATCCAAATTAAAAAAGAGTTCACCATATGAGTGAAAACCCATTGTTAGGGGAGGGTGGGGCACATCTGGACGTGGGGCACATCTCGACGTGGGGCACATTTGGACAATTCAAACTTACCGCCTCTGTAGCGCCAAGAGAACAATTGCGCACTTTGACGGTAATATTAGTGTTTATTTAAGAAAAATACTGATTTACTGAGTGAAATACAGTGTGTCTCACTTCTCATGGAAACACCCCCGTATCTTCCGTAATTATGGAAGTGGAATTCTGTAATTTTCACCATTAGTAGATATACGGGGGTTGAGACTAAATTATCTCATAAGGTTGACCTGAGTGACATACACTGCGCGCCAGGAGCAATGGATATAGCGATTTTTGAGAAAAATAATATTAGAGGGCAAGATCGGCTCGAAATTCTTACGGATTCATGATCAGGACATTAACTTCAGTTTTTGCTGAAAACTTTTCAGTTCTGAAAAATCCGAATGGTCTCACTTCCCATGGAAACACCCCCCTATATTCCGTTATATTTGTAGTAGAATTCTGTAAATTCCATGATCGTTAGATATACCGAGAATAAGTAAATCCCTCCGGGATCCAGAATTCTACTTCTACTTCTACGTACTTCTAAAAGTCCCCTCCCCCCCCCCTCTTATTTTTGGAACGATTATACATAAACAAGTGAAATTTGGAAACGAATATTAAAGGTTGTAAACTCCCCTACTAGTGATGATAGATGACGAAATAGTCGAAGATGACGTCACAAGGCCATTGTGACCAATAATTTTAAATGGAACCCTATGGCAAGCGATACCTCTTTTAAAAGGTATCGAAAAAACCTATTCAATGATACTTATTTTGTTTGTGTTTATGGCAGTTTTGGCAACTCGCTTCTAAAAAACGCAAAGCTGTGATGAATTAAATCAGTTTCCAAATTCAAAATTCAAGCTCGGCCTCTGGATAGTTGTCAAATAAGCTGACGTTTTTGTTAGTCTCCCTAATTCGACGTTTTTGTAATTGTCCAAGTTTTTGTACATTTAATAATTTGTGTATTGTTGATCGAACGTTGTGAACTGTTGTGAGCCGAACGTTTGAGTGCTTCAAGAAGCGAATTGGTACGTGCTTTAGGTGATAAAGTAGCAGCGATTCTAATTCTTGGTGAAACTGGACAAAATATTCATGCATCAGAACGCATTTTTAATGAGAGGTTTCCCGATCGCCCCGTTTCGAGGACTCATTTAAGGGAGCTTCTTCGTAAGTTCGAAACAACGGGTAGTATTAATGATGCGAAACGATCTGGCAGACCACAAATTTCTGATGAGAAAAAAATTGATATACTGGCAGAAGTAATAGTTAATCCTACTTCTTCAACAACTCACGTTGCATCTACCTGTGAAGTCAGTCGAAGTACAGTACACAGGGTGTTGAAAAAAAGAAATTTCATCCATACAAATTAAAAATGGTTCATCAACTCTCAGACGACGACCCAGACCGAAGACTAGAATTTTGTGAAAATATGGAAAATAAAATTAACCAACAGCCAGACTATGTCAAAACAATTTGTTTTAGTGACGAAAGTACTTTCTATCTAAATGGAAATGTAAATACAGAGAATGTGAGGTATTGGAGTGACGCAAATCCTCACGTGTTTCGTGAAACACATACCCAATTTCCCCAGAAGGTGAATGTTTGGGCAGGTATCCTGGGAAACCACATCGTTGGGCCTCTTTTTTTGAATACTAATTTAACTGGTGAGGTTTATCTGGAGCTATTGCAAAACGCAATAGAACCGTTAATCCTTGAAATTTTGGAAGATAATCCAGATGAATTCGGCAATTTGGAAATAATGCTCCAACAGGATGGTGCTCCTCCACACTATCACGGTGCAGTAAGACGGTATTTGGATGAGGAGTATCGTGGTAGATGGATTGGACGACGAGGTTCAACGGTATGGCCAGCTCGATCACCGGACCTCACACCTTTGGATTTTTTTTGTGGGGGTACCTTAAATCGAAGGTTTACGCCACTTACCCTGACAGTATTGACGTTTTAAAACAACGTATTGTTGCAGAATGTGAGGCTGTTTCCGCAGACACATTTGCAAAAGTACGAGAAGAGTTTAAAAATAGGATATTTCACTGTCAGGAAGTAAATGGAGGTCACTTCGAGCAATTTCTTTAAGTATATACTGATTCTTAAATCTGTAATTAATATCATACTGAATGGAATTTACATTTTAATGTTGCCTAATGAGCCATTAAAACTGCCATAAACACAAACAGAATTGGTATCATTGAATAGGTTTTTTCGATACCTTTTAAAAGAGGTGTCGCTTGTGTCGTAGGGTTCCATTTAAAATTATTGGTCACAATGGCCTTGTGAAGTCATCTTTGACGATTTCGTCATCTATCATCACTAGTAGGGAAGTTTACAACCTTTAATATTCAGTTTCCAAATTTCACTTGTTTATGTATAATCGTTTCAAAAATAAGAGGGGGGAGAGGACTTATAAGAAGCACTGTATTATGTTCATAAGATCGTAACAATATTTTTCTACGGCTATAATACAAAACTGCATTTTTAAAACTGTTTTTGATTAAACAATGAAGTACATTGTATGTTTCCAATTTCATTTCCTTATCTGATAACACAATGAAGACATTGTGTTATTGTTGGTCATTAAATCACGTCTCCCATGGATAGCAAGGAGAACTTAAGACATCTGTCAATTCAGTTTCATCAAAACTTGTCAAAGTTTAAAGGTATGATGAGCAGTGAAATTGACGAACTACCTGCTCCAGACATAATTGCAGCCGCAAATTAGGCATGTATAAACTTGATTCTGGAAGTATCGAAAGAGAAATATGGAAAAGCCCACAAATCCTTCACATATTGGCAAAAGGGAAAGGTCACCGCGTCAACTTCAGAAAATGTATTACTTGCATACTTTGATCAATTGAAGTTCAAGTTTCTGTTGTAAATTAATTTCGCTATTTTATGTTAAAGCCGTAGAAAAAGTATAGTGTATAACTCACACGGAATGTTCATTTCCCACTCGTATGATTTGCAGCACTCGCCTACGGCTCATTCTGCAAACATCATACTCGTGGGAAATGAGTATCATTCCGTGCTTGTTGAACAATATACTATTGTATATCTTTCTGGCAGGATATTTTATGATCTCATCAACATTAGTTTAATTTAGTCAACATAACCTAAGAAAACGTACTCATGTCGAACACGTCTTTTCAAAGTTATCGGGTGAATACATTTCTCACATTTGGGGCACAATCAGACAGATATGGTGGGGTAGATTTGGACTAGTAGATTTGAACCAACTGTTAAATTTTTACGATACAAAGAAAATTGTGGATTTTATTATCCGGTCAACAACGACATCAGTCTGTTTGCAAAGGAGGATATTGTAGCAAAACTACCACCACCGAAGCAAAACTTCAAGACAATCGTCCTACCTGAAATTTGATGTTTCATTTCTCAATTACAACATTATATAGTTGATAAGTTCAAGGAGTATGTTTTAATAAGTATTTCTTTGTATACAAATATGTTTATGGATCAGTCCAATTCAACACCACTCATGTCCAAGTGAATCCGATAGTGAGGCACAATTGGATAAATACACAATTTCAAAGAAATATTCATTCCATCCAGAAATAATAATATATTAACGAATTCTACTGTTAAATTTGTAGCCAAGATTTGTAGCTTTTCATAACTTCAGCTAAGAGCTCCATATGTTCTAAAACAACTTAATAAATCAATTCGAAAAAAACGTTTACGAATGTGCCCCTCCCCTACACACGCTTCATTAGCTTCACCCGTATGTATGTAACATAATATTTAAAATTAATTTTCAATTCCTTCCAGTCCGATTCATTTGAAACTTTGCACACGTATTGAGAGCCGATGACAATACAATAATTCCATAGCTATGACCTGGTATTCTCACGAAGATCGACAGAAAAAAAACTAATCCACATTACCAATATTTGGTGAAGTCACTAGTAAAAATTCCTAATTTGCATTTCATAGATTTGGTGAATTCACTGGTATGATCTTAGTACTTTCACCGGAAGTTATGTACAAAAGACCTTATTCGCTGTGTGCATTAGGCTGGAGGGAATAGATGAAACTATGACCGCGCCCATGGTGGCAGAAGTAGGTAATGATCCTGGTAATCAGTTTCTGAGGTCTCCCCGTTTATTCACAAATCACTCAAAAATATTGTAATACTTCAGATGAATAAACATTATTATTATCGTAGTAGCAACGGTCACGGTTGGGTAGTCGATTGCAAAAATAGTACGTGTAAATTTTATGCATTTCCAACTGCATCACATAAACTGCTGCAAGGAGATAAGTGTTCTGTTATTCCACGATATTTCAATCTCTAATTCCGGGACGTGAGGTTTTCATTCGCTGTTTTCCGTTTTCTATTTGATCGTCTAGAAGTGAATAGTAAAAGTATTAACCAAGTTCCGTGGGATGGTGTTGCGCCGCTGATGAAAATCAAATAGCGACTTAAACTGCGAGTTCGGGAACGCCTGGACGGTGTTTTAAACTGATCAATCAGCCTTATGAACAGGGAACAAAGATACTTTTGATGTCTTTCCGAGTTGTCTATCAAACACGGCATTCTATCAGGACAAAGTACCTTGCAGAAGATTATTTGTGTTTTAGTTTTCAGGAACTGGTTTCGGTTATGAAAGCAATTGGCCTTACATGTGAACTAATGTTAAATGTAATGCAGTTCAAGTATAAGAGTAAACATCGTTACTTGTACTTTATAAGCAATACGCAATATTTTGTTGACAATTATACGTGTTAGAGAGTGTTGAACGTGTTTGTATTATTTAGGGACCTTGCAAGGGTAGAAGTGGGATCCCATATTCAGATAAAATTGTGAACCTCATTCCTTTTCTGATTATTATATTATTCGAGAATTTCATTAAATAGTTTTGCGTTGTATCTGATGTTAGTTAGTGGTTTCCAGTCAGGTTAAAGCTACCCAGGGTTATATGGGTACTTTTTTTAATTTGTTAAACTACTTGGCTCCCTCCCTCAATATACTAACCTGCAAGCACGTTACTTGCCGTACCTAAAAGTACATAGAAGTAGCATTACTTTATGATATTCAAAATGGATAACCTCCAAGTGCGGTGAACTATCGTATCAATACAAATATTTTTTATCATTTGCTTACTTTTTTCTTTGGCAGAAAATAACTTCGATTTATCTGGAACTAGTAGTAAGCACAAAATTGTTACATCGTGGTAGATTATTTAGAAATTGTTAATAAAATTAAATTGTTACATAGTTAGTATTGGAAATAAAACAGAAAAAGGGAAACATTCTCAATTGAATATTGATAGAGATTTTTCTGTGAATTGAAAAATCCACGATTAAAATGAAGTTATTTTTTGTGAATGTCTAACAGAAAACAACTACTTTCCCGGCTAAAGCCACGCTGAACATTGAACTACATCTGATAGATATTCTGAAAAGGCCCTAACTCAAAAGAAAAAATCTGAAATTGAAAATTTGCATTTTCATTCAGATAGTTATTTGATTTTCTATTCCAGTCTTAATTAAGAACTCATAAAAATGAATGAGGCAAAGAAGAATGTTTTCCAAAAGAGAGTACTCACTAGAAATCATTCGTTACATTGACGCAGGAGAGACATCGCATTCACTAGGTCTTCAATACATTTTTGTCGACGAAAATATATTTCACGCTTCCACTATCATCAGGAAGATCGGAAGAAATGGGAAACACATTTTCAAGAAGCAATCTCACTTTGCAAAGATGGAAAAAGTTAGAATCATTTCTTTTGGAGAGACACTTTGAAATTGGTGTTTTCTGACATTAAAACCTGTCATGGGGTATGATAGATTGATTTGTTGAAAATATAAACAAGATGTTCATAAAATCAGACGTGGAATCATCTGCGACTGAAAGATAAACTTTAGTCACTATCTTCCATCGGCAAGATAACCTCTTGTGGGGTATTCATGTTGAAAAGGGAAACATTCTCAATTGAATATTGATAGAAATATTTTTCTGTGAATTGAAAAATCCACGATTAAAATGAAGTTATTTTTTGTGAATGTTTAACAGAAAACAACTACTTCCCGGTTAAAGCCACGCTGGACATTGAACTACATCTGATAGATATTCTGAAAAGGCCCTAACTCAAAAGAAAAAATCTGAAATTGAAAATTTGCATTTTCATTCAGATAGTTATTTGATTTTCTATTCCAGTCTTAATTAAGAACTCATAAAGATGAATGAGGCAAAGAAGAATGTTTTCCAAAAGAGAGTACTCACCAGAAATCATTCGTTACATTGACAGGATTTTTAAAGGGAAATTTTAAAAAATCACTTTGCAAAGAAAAAATTTGAATTTAAGTTCCATAAAAGTTAGAATCATTTCTTTTGGAGAGACACTTTGAAATTAGTGTTTTCTGACATTAAAACCTGTCATGGGGTATGATAGATTGATTTGTTGAAAATATAAACAGGATGTTCATAAAATCAGATGTGGAATCATCTGCGCCTGAAAGATAAACTTTAGTCACTATCTTCCATCGGCAAGATAACCTCTTGTGGGGTATTCATGTTGAAAAGGGAAACATTATCAATTGAATATTGATAGAAAGATTTTTATGTGAATTGAAAAATCCACGATTGAAATGAAGTTATTTTTTGTGAATGTCTAACAGAAAACAACTACTTCCCCGGCTAATGCCACGCTGGACATTGAACTACATCTGATAGATATTCTGAAAAGGCCCTAACTCAAAAGAAAAAATCTGAAATTGAAAATTCGCATTTTCATTCAGATAGTTATTTGATTTTCTATTCCAGTCTTAATCAAGAACTCATGAAGATGAATGAGGCAAAGACGAATGTTTTCCAAAAGAGAGTACTCACCAGAAATCCTTCGTTACATTGACGCAGGAGAGACATCGCATTCACTAGGTCTTCAATACATTTTTGTCGACGAAAATCTATTTCACGCTTCCACGATCATCAGGAAGACCGGAAGAAATGGGAAACACATTTTCAAGAAGCAATCTCACTTTGCAAAGATGGAAAAAGTTAGAATAATTTCTTTTGGAGAGACACTTTGAAATTAGTGTTTTCTGACATTAAAACCTGTCATGGGGTATGATAGATTGATTTGTTGAAAATATAAACAGGATGTGCATGAAATCAGATGTGGAATCATCTGCGACTGAAAGATAAACTTTAGTCACTATCTTCCATCGGCAAGATAACCTCTTGTGGGGTATTCATGTTGAAAAGGGAAACATTCTCAATTGAATATTGATAGAA